>JAGDQP010000693.1:0-23516 GCA_022664845.1 Lepisma saccharinum
AATAATTAAAGAACTTGGCCAGACCCTTGACTATAATGAGTAAACTGTATCCACCTTTACAGACGATTCTACTGTTGAGAAAGTGTAAACTGTTAAAACTTAGAATCACCCTTGTAAAAAATGGATTTGTTTCTTGGCAGGAACATTTCAAAAGCGAGTACTTATAAAGACAAATAAACGTATGGCTTATTAACATAAATAGTTAAAATAGAACATTTGAGGTGCAGTGACTACGAATCTTCCTATTCCTCTTGATGTTTAATCTTAGTAGTGAAAGGATTGAAAAATGTCCCAGTCATTTTTTGATTTCTACCATTTGTATTATTGGTTTCCGGTTACTATGGCCAGCACCTTTTCCATCACAAATTTTTAAAGCAATGCACTTGGTGCATATCAAACAGTTCTTCGTATAAAATATTATTATTTCTCACCGGGGTACGATCATTCTTGTTATTAATTTGCGTCGTTGAGTGTGTGCATTTCTTTACCCCAGTGTGTTCCCTAATTCCAGAAATTACTTATTATATATGTTGTTTTTTTTCTAGTGAGCATCCTGAACCCTTGGTTCCGTCACCATTGCAACAGCCACTTCGACCGCCTTCAGGTCGTCCTCCTACGGGATTGGTGCATAGGCCTCGAACGGGTCGTAACACTTCAGCGCGTCCACGAAGTGCTCGACCTGCAGCTCCACGAATAAGAGATCGAGGTGAAGTGCCAGTGGAAGAAGTTGCTCGGTAAGTTTTGCCATAAATAAATGTTATACTATTGTTGCCATTCATGGGATGTAAGAAGTTTTATTTATACGGCCTGAAATTAACCTAACATAATTACTACGTGAATAACTCCTGTGTTATTTATGGCACAAAGTTCATAACAGATATAGCGTAGGGATTGGTGGTTGGTGTGAACTAATTGTGCAATAAGGGGGCGATCGTAAATATCTAAATGTTTTTATTTAGTAACCTATTAGCGATATTGAGGGACAAACTATGAGTGATAATGGAGCAAGTTTCTTTAATAAATTTATCAATGTGTAAATCTGTTTTAAATAATACACGGGAAGAGGCGATATGATGTTTCATTTTGCATAAGTGTTTACATGGTTCCCACTCACCTGGAAAAGTCACGGAATCCATCTTAGCACTAACAAGTCCTGGAAAAGTCAGGGAATTTCACTAAAATGTCTGAAAACCTGGAAAAGTCAGGGAATTTGATAGCTTATTGTTTGAAATTACTTGGAGGCTAATGTGCCAACCATGAAACAATTTAAGAAAAGAATGCAGTGAAATATTTTGACGTATCTTTATTTTCATGCAACTATGATCTTTATTTTCCCATGAAATTATGATATATATATATATATACAAAATGGGGTACCTGGAAATTTCTAAGTAGTGCCCTAGAAAAGTCAGGGAATTTGATCTTGCCAAATGAGTGGGAACCCTGGTTTAGATAAATCTAAATTCGGGTTTGCTTGTTTCCCGTCTCACGCTTCTTAACTCTAATTCTTGGATTCCATTTTTTATCACACCAATATTCATTTCATTACATTCACAGAAAATCTCGTACACACCGAAAGAATCCATGCTACCTGTGTCGTAACTTTTAAAATTTGTAATTACTTTTTACATTGTTTTAGGCGCGTACAATGTTGGTACAGAAATGGAGAACACACACTAAGCCTGCATTTCAGTTTCTCTTTCCCCAACTTTCCTGTCTTCTTTCTCCTCTTCATTTACGTAAAGCTCCAGTCGATGGTTTAACGAGGCAAGCCGAAATGGTTGAGCAGGAACTTTCTGCCAAAATTAACAGATGAGTTGTTCACGTAAGTAGCTCCTTCGAGTAGTGGCGATATACATATAAGGTAAACTTAAAGACAAATGAAGGAGAAAAAAGGATAATACTTACAGCTTCGTTTTCAGGTACAGAGGAAGAGAGCGAAGTTCACGTGTTCACAAAGTACAAGTTTGAAGAGACAGTGGCAATTTGACCATTCAAGTGTTTTTTTTTTTTTTTTCTGTATAAACAAACAGTGGCCATATACTTTTGGTTTGCGCCAGATTTTATGATTTTTAAAAGTGAGAATAAAATAAAAATGAAGATAAATTAATGAACTAAAACAGCAAGGAATTCATGAAGTTCGTAAGATTGATGTACATCTTGCATATCTCTGCTTAAAAAGCGAGTATTAATGAAGGTTTTATGGTAGGATTAAATATTCAATTTAAGAGTAATCGAAATGAATTCAATGGATAATAAATATTGTTTTTACGATGGAAATGTCTCGATGTTCCTTTTAAGTATTTTGTTTTTAAGGAGATATCATTTAAATTTATATGCTTCCAGTAGGTAAACTTAAAGAATCTTATCTTGGTTTAGCCTAAAGGAATATATATATATATATATATATATATATATATATATGTTACAGATACAATAGGAGAACCCAAAGTAAAGCTACTACACAAAGTCACGCTCTACCGACCTGAAAAATGGAACGTAACACCCAAACATAATTTTATATAATCGTAGTTACCGTCCGACTTCTAAAAGCTGATTTCTGCGGCTTTTTTCTTAATATAATGGTTCCAGTTCTATTCTATGTGAAACTCGGCATCTATTTACAGGACAAAACTATAGCCAACTAAAATGTAGTGCTTGGCAAATGCGTTTTCGTTATCTCCTGTGAGGTATTCCGGATAGTGCTCTACTTAACAAGAAAAAGGAGCGTTAGAATTTAAAATAAAATGACGGTTAATGGTCAGTTGGTTTACTGTGTTGACTATGCTTTGCACTAGATTGTACACAATGGAAGAACATAACAATGACAAAGCGTAGTTCACACAGTAGGGTACAAAATGAGTGCTTCGGCAAATAAAAAGGTGCCAGTTAACTCATCTGTGTAGCGTTTAGTTTCCAATTTTATTTTATTTTATGTTATTTATTTTTCTGATCATACCGTTTCAATATTCTATTCATAACGTAGAATGTGTAGTTACAGTTCTCTTCGCAGAAACATTATTTCATTCCCAGAGAACTTTTTGCCCTAGAGTACGTTTCCTTAACGCTCATTCGAGTTTGTGGATTTATAAGTTTACTTCACGCACAAACTATTGAGGGAACTCTGAAGAGATTTTATTTGCCTCTGTCTGCTTGATGTGTTCTATCCTTGCTGGTAATGGGTATTTATGTTAGACATATTCAGAGATAAAAATCAGGCGCTACTTTCTCGTGAGTTCATAGTTCTATGTGTTCAAGGGTTAAGAAAGCTCTCATTGAGATATTTCCTACAGCATTCTATACTGCTCCCACGAAGAACAAATAATCAGTTGACTGCTTAATTCATGTGCTATCATCTTATGGATCGATCTGGAACTAAGAACAGAACAAAGTGTTCTTCATAAGACTGAACTTTTTTAACATTATTATTTTTTTATTTGTATTTCTAAATAGTTTAATTTTTTTTTTTAAAAAAAAAAAAAAAAAAGGACGTGCCTTATCTTCGTAGATCTTTGCATATGTTTTCCTGAGTTTTTTCGGTGCTTGTATCTTTCATTTTCGATAATAGAAGTTATTCAATAGATGACCACGTAAAGAAGACAATTTTGTATCGAGATAGCAGAGCGCACAGTGAACGTTGAACCTGAGCATTTGCCTGTCGAAACAGTCTTCAAGTGCCTAATCATTAACCCTTGAAAAAATTAGACAAGTTTTCAGTACTTCCTTGAAGAAAACGTGTAGATAGCTTGCTAACCGGTCATAATTGTAAAATGGATCTCTCATCACATCCATGAAACCATCTTCTTGACGGTATAAGCCATGTTTGACATATACCGTCAAGGACATGTTTTCCGTGCAATACATTGTTGGTGAGCGGAATCGCATCATGTAAGATCGATGAGTCGTTTGTATGTAATCATTTCTTGCAAGGTGGGAATCTACAACATTCAGAAGTCTCATTAGTATTCTCCATGTTTTCAAATTCGACAGTAGTTCTTCATATTACACATCAACCATCATTCCATTCACCTAATCGTAAGAGCGGAACGTACAGCAGTGTGTGCATTGTAATCGTGATACAGTATCTCGATCTCACATTCAGCCATCTGTCATTTTCAATTGGATATTTGTTTATTCTCGGTCTCACCATTTGAGTGTTGAGTTCCTTCTAATAGTACTATGGTATTCTATTTACAGTTCATTGTAAATTATCAAAGAAATCAAGACAATTGGAAATACACACTTGTCTGCACAGGAGTTGTTATTGCCCCATTTCGAACATTACGCCAAAATTCCATCTTATGAAGCATCTCCAACACACACACCAGATCGGATTTCTGTTGAACAATCTCTGTAATAGATTTTTAACAAAATACGTTGGCTATAACATTATATTTATAAAATTTTGTTTCTAAGGTAAACACTAAAACAAGATATTGTTGGACATTGTTAACCTAATGCGACAATGGTAATACATAAACATTGAAGCAATCGTTTTCTGATTTCATACATGCTAAACTTTGAATTCACGTAACAACAGAAACAACAGCATCACACACCAGTACAAGCAAGAACAAGGAATAACTGACAGGAAGTCCGAAGACCGAAATGACATTAAAACAGACTTCATTTAGACATAAAAAGGACACTCAAAGAGGAAAATCGTACTAGCGGAACGTAAAGTAGTTATATTTCTAACTTGTGTAAGAGCAGGACTTATCAATTCGCCAGCTCATCTGCTTAAAATAAATGAGAATCCCTAAGTTCTTTACGGTCTTCAAAATCAAGTAGAACATTTAAATCACACGCTATTCCAATGTCCCAAGTACGGGACAGATAGAGTCTAGATAACCAATTATAGAACCACGTCTAAAAGTTGTGTAATTAAGTTTTAATTTTTTTTTAAGGGCAACTAAAATAAGTATATTAATAGAAAATAATAAAAGTAGATGTAAAATAAAAAAGAAGAGAATTAACGTAGCCTCATAAGAATTAAATGTGTCTTGATGAAGTATCTAGGATTAAATATAGTGTCTTACCTTACCTTAATAGTGCTCGAAGTCCTCACTTGAAGTAGTGTTGTCCTAGTTTGAGGTAATGACCTTTTACAAGTTTATGGTTAAGGCTTTAAATGTAGGACGTAAGAAACAAGTGAGGATATATATAACAGCTGCACATTAAAAGATATATCTCAATGATAATATGTTAGTAGAACATAATTGCTGACATTTTTTAAAGTCGTGTGAAAGACCACCGCCAAAATTTGAAGCTACCGCAACCCATAATAGATCAAAAGTGTTTCACAATTTCTGCTTACTTAACAAGCTGTGCCTAGTTAAAAATCTTGTTCTTACGTATTCCAAGTTTGGTTTCGTTTCGTAAATGTGTATACACTTTCGAGATCTCTTAAGATTCAGTTGTCTGTTTTATAAATTAAGTTGGTAGTGTTACGTGGGTAATTTTAAGATGTAATAAACTGGAGGTTGGAACGTAGTTTTTTGAGTCAAAGATGTTCCCTAACTCCGACATTTACAAAACTAAACCAAAATTAACCTTAGATAAGGACATATTACATAAAAACTAGTTACCATTTTTTTAACCAATATTTTAATTAGGTACGCCTGGAAAAAAAATCATTGTAACTCACAGAAATATTCTAACTCAAACTTTTTTCAGTGTATTTTTAAAATCACAACTGTAGCTGTGCAAATATTTTTAAACACACATCACGGGACGCATCAACAAATATTAAATAAATACGTGTATAGAAAGTGAGAGTGAAGAAAGAAAGGTGAAATAAGAAGGGTGAAACTGAAAATTTAAACTATATGGTAGCGAATTTCTGTCTTCAGCTGTTCATACATTTTAGGTACCCGTAGTTGAGAAACCAACTTTAAGCACACGTGATTAAGTTAGCAAATAGTACAGACTTTCCATGATTGCAGACTTGGACTTTTTTCTAGATTCGTCATGGGTTGCGGCAGCTTCCAACTTTGACAGTGGTCCTCAACATGAATTAAAAAATCCATTCTTTATGTTTCCTCCCCTTCATCGAAAGGTTTACCTGTCTGTATCTTTAAGAAAGCTCATTATGATATGCGTGAAAACTAATAAACATTACTTTAAGTTAGGACTTCGGGGATTTTTCATTCCTTACACGCAGTGGTATATTTAAAAATATGCAAAATCTCACTATGATGAAACTGTTTGAACGGTCTGAAATACAGTGTAAATGCAGAGTTGGTTTCATGTAGAGACTACTGATATTTCGACACAGCTAAAGTCGCTCCACAGCGTGTGTAAAAATCCGGTAGTTTTCAAGGTATTATATTGTTACGATCAGTGCTTAAGCTTTCACGTTACTTTTACAGAGTGGGAATCATTGTGTGATTTGATGAAATGTCAGTCAAAGAAATCAAAGCTGTTGCCTTCATCTTATTTTGTTCATTGACGTTTTAGAGTATCTCATGCTAAGCTTCCTTCTAATTTTCGTTACATTTGTTTAACTGGTTTCGCCAAACTACTTTTTCGTCTGTATTCTGTAAATAAAATAAAAAATGTTACTTTTCTATAATAGTTTTGGTAAATCCTGTATTCAATTTCCAAATGTAAATAATATCCATAATGTAATTCATTATAGGCCAGTAACTGGAAAAATTGTATCGAATGTTATAGTAGAAGGTGATAAAAACAAAGAGGAGGATGAAGATGACAATTTCGTTGTCGAAGAATCTCAACCACTACCGATAACAGAATCGCAAGTAAGTAGAAACAAGTTTACTTATGTTGTCATTTGCTTTCTCTTTTATTGTTAGAAGCCTTTATATAATTATTATTTTAAAATATTTTATATGGGCTGGACATGTAGCTATCACATAAGCCCTTCACATGCCAGTGGGATGACATTCCTGTGTAAGCACTCTTCCGGGCGTAAGGATGGGATGGGAAAGATGGGTAGAGCCTTAGTTCATGTAGCATCTCGGCATTCGTCTGGGGAAAAGCCTGAAAAACTTCAGTCAGCGTGGCCTGAAGAACTCGGGTCTGCTTTCTTTTCCAGTAATTGCATTATATTTATGACCTTTAGGCATCTTTGGCTTAGACTGGTTATAGGGTAGGGGAAAGATGTGGGAAGGAACTGGGTCAGGGTCTAGTTTGAAGGTACTGTCCAAGTATTAGTCTGGTGTGACTGATAAAAAATGTGGTAAAACCTCAGCCAGGATGACCGGCTGCTGGGATCGACCCCAGGACATTCCTAATGTCTAGCCAGCAGCTCTACTAACTGAACTCGGGCTTCTTGGTTCCAGTACCAAAACACGTGACCGCAACCATTGGACCATGGGAATAATGTATATTCTTTTTTCTTCGTATTAATTGTTAAGTGAGGTTCCTAATGAATGAGGTAACTACTGTGTCTTAAATTTGAGGGAGAACGTCCCTTATCTTCTCAACATATGGCCAAAGATTTTGAGGAACAAGCGGCCGTGACTTCTTATCGTTATACCGTCCGGGTGTTTACCTGATAGACCTGGAACCATCAACCAACATAGCCGCTTGTTTGATGGTTCTAGGTCAAACTACTTCAATATCCGTTCGGCGGTAGGCAACGACCATTCGCAAATAACATAGCACATGAACGAAACTCATCTACAGGAAACTGTGAAATGTCTAGAGGTTCTTTAATTAAAAGTCTGATGCTTTATAGACAATATTATCGTTTTCTTCGCAGAGTAATTGTACAGTTCTCCTTCCCTATAGGGATGTCACCCTTACTAAATTCATGAGAGCATTTGCCACTAACTTTAAAATATTTGTAATTTTAAAACGACACGACAGACACCCTGAAAAAAAAAAATAGTTACCCCAAATTTTGACCACCACCTCATCCCCCCTACAATGAAAATTCTGCCAGTCCCTGTTTGTGCAGTAAGGCGATATATACATCTAGTGAATTATTAAATAATGAATTTCAATATATCAAAAAATAGTGATTACTGAGTTCTGTTTGTCATTCGTATGAGTAATTTAGTGTGTAAAAATGTGGAGAAAACTACTTTTAAAAAAATCTGCTTTATCTACATAAACATAATATTGACAACATAAGAAAAAAATTCTGTTATTCGTTTGTATGTTCATATATGAGACGAACGCAAAGCATAGATGCCAATGCAGCACAGAAATGCAATAAAATCCGAGGAAGTACTGTTGAGAAATGGGACTGGTAAAGGTTTTAGAATCAGAAAAGGAAACGAAATCCGAAAAAAAAAAAGAAAGAAAGAAAAGATATAGGGTTGAAAATGCGTTAGTTGGTTGAATGTGCAAGGATGCATATCGAATTTGCTTGGTTAAACCCTTGTACATTCAGTCCACTGACATTCTGAGCGCCAATCGGCATCCACCGGTCCTTATAATTCTGTTTCATCTTAAACTAACCAAGCTCAAACAAATTGTGCGTTCCCACTTCCATATTCGCCAATCTGATTCCGAAACCAAATCAGTTTTTCCCACCAAGCTGAGATTAGTTTCAGCTCTCTCATACTCTTAGAAACAACTCCAAGATGTCTTCATTTCCCACCCACAGAGATAAAATCTGCCCCATCCTTATCACGTCTTGAACTATTTCAGTCAACACAGCCGATGGCAACTTCACGCTACATCACAAAGGAACCTGTCAAATTTTCATATACATCCTAACCTGTACAATCTTTGGTTCCGTCATCAATAGACCCGATGCTCCAGTTTCCACACACAATCGATTGCACAACATTGACTTTGATGTCAGTTTTCATGTCGCTGTGATTCATACCCTATCCGATACCACATACACATCCACACACCATCTCTGAGAAGGATTCTTCCTTAAGGACTTGAGAGCAAAACTAGAACCCGGTCTAAATCTGCGTAATCCCGTTTTTTCCTTCATCATCCGCGTTTCCTTACTTCCCCTGTCTTGTTTTCTTCGAAATCTTTATTCCTTTGTTTTCCCCGTATTAAGTACGTCACATCTTTTCAGTATAATAATTTTCCATGTTATCAAGTTCCTGACTACTACCTTTTCAGATTACTCGAAAATCCCTACCAGTCCCAGTTCCCAACAATATTTACGCGCGTCTTTGATTGATGCGGACGTCTGTCATCGCGGAACTGTTACGCTACTATCTGTTTTACTGCGTATATAACGCTTTCTCCTCGTCACCATGTATATTAGGTCTCGAAATATGTGAGTTTCGTTTAATATATGTGTCCGTTTTTATGCTTTTAGACTGAGATCATCAGAACAGAGGAGCAGCAGGCCAATTTAAATGAAGGGGAGCAAGGCCACCTGGTGGAACAGATCTTACAGACGCAAAAGGAGTTAGAAGATGGAAGTCATCAAAAGCAGAAATCAGAAAATAATCTGTTAACGCAATCTAAGAAAGTTGAAATCGTAAGTATTTTTATGTTTTGCTTTTAAAGGGTGTCTAGTTTTCTTTGTAGAAGAAATATCTATTTATTGTGTTCGACAACGGAAATCAGAAATCAGAACCATTGACGTGCGGATGATTGGCTCGCAGTCACTTGTTACTTTTCTTTCCAAGATGCAAAAATCAACTTATTCCATTTTCTTTCTTTTTTTTTTTTTCTGTCGTGTTAACTTTCCTGTACTACTCCTACCTTTAGTTGGCTTGTTTAACTGTAGCACCTGATGATATATTTTCTTGAGGAGGAAGTGCTTTCTCCTGTTGAAGCGAATGTTTTAATCCTTTCAGGTAACAGAAAGGAAAGTTCTGTACTGTTCTCGCAGCAGAAATTGATGGAGACATATTTTAAGGAGTTTAAATTATAATAATTATTATTATTATTTTTTAAGTAAAATAATTTAAAATGTCGCACCTGAACACTCGATAAAACCATAGGATATTTCACTTGATCCAATCAAGCCTCATCATGTGTGGTAAGAGACAAAAGTAATAAACTTGCATTAAAACTACTTTAGGTATTAGTCACTAGGTTGAATAAAGACTGAACACTTTTAATTGGCAATCATTATATCTTTGGATAAGTTCTGTGGCACGGTTATATTCCATTTCATGAACTTCAGATTGACTTTTGTTCACTGCGTTTTTTTAAGAATTTGAATTTATTTTATGGCCCTCAGGCAACTAAGGCTCAGGCCAGGATAAGGGAGGGGAAAGGATGCGGGAAGCTGTCGCCCAGGGACTAATTTGAAGCCAGGTGTAACTGAAGAAAACCCCTGGAAAATTCTTTCTCCAGAGTAAAAACCCTTGAAAACCGTACAATATGTAGTTCAAAGCAAACCGTGTTTAAATAGGCCTACTATTTTGTACAGAACTTTGTCTTTTATACTTGAGCCTACTACGATGTGTACTAAATTTTAATGTAAGCTTCTCACACGACAGGAATCTAGCTTATGGGTATTTCAGTGGTGAAGCTGAAATTCTCCTGGTTAATTATTTTAACTTACCTGACGTTACGTTCCATTGTCAGAATGTGACTGATTTGTGTTTTCAGGAATGGGAGGCAGGCGTTGGAGAAGCAACTCGTAAACGAGAAAGGGAATCCTCTCAACGTGAAGTTGACCGTTTGAGGAGTTCAATACAGACTCTTACACGAGCAGCAAATCCTCTTGGGAAATTAATGGACTTCCTTCAAGAGGACGTAGATGCAATGCAACGTGAACTTGAAATGTGGTCAGAGGAGAACAGTCAGCTTCAAAAGGATCTCAAGCGTGAACAAAGGTAAGCACTTCGTTTGCTCTTGGCTGTCAATATTATGGATTTTTTTAAAATTAGGTATCATTCCGGTATTCGCCTGGTGAAACAGGAAACTAGAAAACCTCAGTCAGCATGTTCGGCCGTAGGGTTCAAACCCATGTGCGGACTCATTGTCAATCATAAGTCCGCGACGTTACCGCCTGAACCACGAGGACTGGGTCAAAATTATGGAAGTCGAATTTTAAACGCAATGCCTAGTGCTGAATCAAAAAAAAAAAAAAAAAACAGCAGTTACTTTAGTAGACAGAATTAGTCCGATGAACCGCATTCCAGAATGCGAAATGAAAATTTACCTTCATAGAAAGAAAAAGAAGCAGTAGTAGTATATTATTATTATTCGTGTATTTTACAAAAATTTGAATCCCATACCGAGACTATATCCAACACATTATCGATATTTACACAATAGTTACACAAACTTCTGCAGTTTCATATAGTGAAAAAAATATCAACCAGGTTGTTCAGAAATAAATGGCAAAAATGTACAATGTCCACATTCAACCCTGACTGTCATGTATTGCACGGGACCAATGGAACCGTTAGTAATACCCGTTGAAGGTCACAGCAACAGACCGTATGAAGTGTAGCTGCAGATGTCCAGTTCAGCCATGTCCGAACATCTGCAATGAAAGGAATACGTTTAAAAAAATGTACTGCATGAACTGACGAAGCCTCACAAACAGTAGCAGGTAGACATTTGCAGTAACCTGTTGGTTCGTCTCTACAATGAGCCCCAACACGATCGTATTGTGACGTGTAATGAAGAAATGGATCCTGTACAATAATCCCAGGCGAAGTTGGCAGTGGTTGAACCTTGGTAAAACTTCCAAAAACTTTCCAAGACTAAGTTGACGTCACAAAAGGTTTTGTTGTTGGTGTTGCCTATTACATTTCTTTCTTCCTGGTGAAACTATTACCACTGTACAGTGCAGATATTGACGAAATGCACTGACATCTGTGTAAGAAACCGCCGTCGTAGGTCAATAAAAAATTATCTTTGCTCATATCAGACAACCCCACGTGGCAAAAATTACGAAACAGAAGCTCAGTGACTGAGTTGTGAAGTACGCCCACACCCACTATATTCCCCGGACTTAGCACCAAGACTACCATATGTTTTTGCATCTAAGTCACTTTCTGAAAGAGAGAGTTTTCAAAACCAGGGATAAGGCAGAAAGTGCCTTCTGGTACTTCAGTGTATCACAGTAGCTACGTTTCTCTAGAGGCGGGGTTGAGAACCTTGAGAATCGTTGGCTGAGATGCGTCGCTGCAGACGGAGACTATTTTGAATGAAGCAGGTTTGTTTACGCCATTGCAAAACTCAGTAGAAGTGTGAGGTACAAAACGATCATTTATTTCCGAACAACCTGGTAATATATTTATTACATAAACACTCAGGACTATTTGAAATGATTAGGAAAAGACCAAAACAGTGTGTAATGATTTTTCTCATTTCTTTTTCAGTGTTACGGAGCAATGCATAGAACCTCTAAAGGTTCATTTAACCGAATTAGAACAAGCAATTGAAGACCAGTTGGATAAAATTAGCATCATAAAATCGAATATCATGCGTAATGATGAAAAAATACAAAAAATGTTAGGTGTAATGAATCTTGGTGTCCACTTATGAGTATAGATTGCAAGTAGGTTTTTTTTTTAGACTTAAAACATGTTGAGTCTTATGGTGGCAGAAACGTTACCCTGGAAATCAAAAGGAAGACATGGCTTTTCCGTGTGTTTTATTTGTTTCTATGAAACGGGAGATAAATGTTTTGCACTTAATGTGTTTCTCACTTCATCTAGGAAAATGTTTATCAGATTTCACAGTTTAACGTCCGTATTAACCCTGATCTATTGGTCTTACGATTTATTGATGTTCATATCTCTCACAGGGTTAAAAAAAAAACAAAGAAAAAAAAATATTCAGGTTTAAATATGCGAACTATGAATGAACTATTAACTTTGAGTAATGGTGTGGTATTACATTGTTTTGCGTGAGCTTTATTTTAGATTTTTTTTTGGGTGACATTGTGTGTTAGTGAAGAAAAATTGGACATCGAAGGTTATTTTGGGCAGTAGGCACGATTTTTATGTAAATCACATATATATTCATAACTAGCACGGGTATATCTTTAGATGTACGAAAAGGAAACTGCCTCTTTGTGTCATACAATGATTGAAAAACAGTTTACGTAAACGTGTAAGGTCGTAAGTAATTGAAATTCAAGAACCAGAAGGGTACTTTCTGTCAAACGTTCCGTCCTTCCTCCTAAACTGGGTAGGTAGTAGTTAATAGTAGTAGAAGGAAAAGAATATTGTTAAACCAAAATACTCCACACTACTATGAAATATAGGATGTCTCGTATTTTTTCTGTCAAGGTAATAGCAAGTTTTTTTTTTCTATATATAATGTTAAAAACTGATCACGACTATATATTGGAAGGGATGGGTGGGAATATATTAGTCTAAATACAGATGTACATTTACCGTTTTCTCCGCTATGGTTCGTAAATCAGGTCGCTCAAAAAAAGTTCTGTCGTTTTTTTGAACGGAGATGCAATTTTCCAAAAATGATCTGTAGCACATTCTACAACCTTTTCTCAGCGTTCCTAGTATGTATTTTTCGTACCATTGTTGTAATTATGACTAAAAATGAGAAGAAATCAGTGCAGTTTCCCACGCCTCCCGGTATACCCATGGTTCTCCAAACCAGGACAGAGATGATAGTTCGTAGGGACATGTCTGGGGAATGCGAGGAATGAGACAAAGCATCTTTTTAGGCTCTTTGGTATGAACCTTCACGGCACATGCCCACCGCACAGGGATAACTTTACTTTTTTTTATATATAGGAACGTTACATTCCCGCTTTGTTCTCCGTCCTTCCACAACTTCTAAGCCTACAAGGGCGGTTGCATTTTGAATTTATTTTAAGGCCTTTAGGCATCTCAGACTCATGCAGGAATAGGGTGTGGGAGAGGATGTTAGAAGGTGGACGACCAGGGCCTAGTTTGTAGGTACCACCCCAGCATTTGCCTGGTATTTCTAAGGGAAAATCCTGGAAAAACCTCAGTCAGGATGGTCGGGCGCTGGGATCGATCCCCATACCTCCCGAATGATAAACCAATGCTCTACAACTGACCCACGGCCGCTCGGTTATAAAGGTGGTTGAGGTGTCTGCGACACAAGGTCAAAGCTACATAGATCAGGTCTGGCCGTCTATCCATCGACAGATTTCAACTCAGGAAGTACAAGCGCTAGAAAGTTGGTTCTATACTATCAAAGGACCCACGGAGCCTTAGCAGTTGTTAGTAGAATGACAGCGCTCACTTGTATGAATTTTTCCTAGTTTTGTTTTTGTTGTGTGTGTCCATGAGCAACAGTGTTGAAGGATGTACTTTGCATAGTACTTCTTGAAATTGGCCACAGTAGAACTGAGCAACTTAAAGTGGACTATACTTTTGCTTTCCAAAACGGAAAGAGAATCTTTCTGTGGATTGAGACCTTTCCAGAAAACTTTAAGGGGTAGTTCTCCAGGTGAAAGCTATTTGTATCAGCACGCTTTGTTCTCGTACAAGACCCATTTTTCGTCACAAGTGACATTGCGATTCAACGGAGACTCCTCTTCCGCATAAAGAGCATATACTCAGTGTTGTTTCTTAAATCTGGATACCTCTTATTATTTAACACAATGGACTGAACTTCTTATATTCCGTTTTTGATATACGTATTTATTGGTATATGAAACTATAAAATATGATGATCACTGAACTAACATATAATAACTGATTATATACTGATTAACATAGCGAGAAACAATAAACTAGAAAGAGCAATAACTATATATTTTTGCTAATTAATGCAGTAACACGTAAATAATTAGCTAAATGAACGGTAAACGAATATGTCAATAAACTCAAATAAGTATTAATATTCTTAACTATGACATATTGATAATATTCATAAAACCGATATCTTAATTGTCTCTTTAAATACTTCGTTGTCAAAAGAGGATCAAAATGTCACATTTTTTCTAATTTTGTAGAGATGTAGCCGCAAACCAATGTTCAGCTCGGAGCGCGTTTAATGATTCAGTTAAGGTTTACGGCTGGTTGCCAACAACAGAGGCGGATCCAGAGAGGGGGTACCCTAGTTCTGATACCAGGTTCGAAACCTGGGAGGCCTTACAATATAATAAATTAATTCTTAAAAAAAATCACTTCGAAAATGTCTGTGATCTTTTCTTCCTGCGACCCTCTCCTTTACGAAACATCCTGAATCCGCCACTGGCCAACAATCGCGTGTGGAGTTGTAATAAATGAAAGATATGCTAAATGGCTTGTGGTTAGGTATCCTGAATGGGCGCTTGTACCCAACCCTTTCTCCACTTTTCACTTTACCTTGTTTGATCTGTAGAATGATTCTTGAAACTAAATATAATATTGGATGCATACAAGCTGTGGGCACAAAATAATATTAGCAAATAACGATAATCTATATATTGTAAAAACAAATGAAATGTTAATTACAAGTGAATTACATTTGGTTAGTACTTAATCTAAGATACGTATTAAAATGAATGTCCTTCTAATGAATTATTATTTTATGTCGCTCTGCAATTCACGCGTTAAGGTGCAGTTTCGTTTGTGCGATTGTCGCATACGAAGATCGCATGCAACTGCTGCACGCGCCACTGCATTGACACGTTCAAGGGAAATCAGTGAAGGCGGTTTGGTTTGCGCGTTGGACGCATGGTGTCGCTAGCAACTGTTGCAACGACTCCTTCGGAGAGCAGTCAAGCTGCAGCAGTCGCAGGCGTTGCATGGTATTATGCGCAGTTTACATGCGTGTTTTCATTGAATCTTGAGTATTTTGTGAAAAATATGAACTTCAGCAGAGATGAGGATTGAAAGCTACGTCAAGAATTGGACGAAAATGCTATGAAGTTGTTGGTAAACCCCGAAAGAAAGAGAATACATCCAAACCTGTAGTAAGTTTGGTCTTCAATAGATGGCAGCAGAGTATACAAGCAAATTGATGTAATGCTATTGTTTTAAATTGAATGAAAGTTGAGTTTAATTTAAAGTGTTGTTTATATTATTATTATAGTTGTTTGTAATCATGTCTAAAATTATGTTATTGCAAGAAATATTGTTTACAGGAAAATCTTAAACTTGTACTGCGCGAAAAGTAAATCATATAAATGTGTCAAGTATAGTAAGGCATCGCGTGCGCATAAACGAAACCACCCCACTGCATGCTTCCGTCGCTCGCGTTCGCTGAATGCGATCTTCGTATGCGCCAATCGCACAAACGAAACTGCACCTTTACCTACGTGGTTCGCGAGCACCGACGCGGTTCGCAGTCAAAGGATACTTATGGGAAGTCCAGTTACGTCATCCGTGATCCATTGGCACAAATTATTTGCACAGAAGATTGATTTTCACTTGAAATATACATTTTTAAGTAGTGTGTCACTTCACTTTCTTGTGGTGTCTTCCTTTTACGCAGAACAATACGTTTACATCCGAGGCGCTATAATATGTACTAAATATCGGTTTTCTCTATTTTGCACTAAAATCACTGAATTACAAGTAGACTTAATTAATGATGAATCAAACTTGCTTTAAACGTAAACAACTTGAAGATAGCGACTCTTTGAACTTGTAACTTAGGATTTTCGGGCCTTGCCTAGGAGGCAGAGCGACACGAGGTTTACTGTCTGACCATGTTGAGAGTGATGTGCGCAGGCTTTCCGTGCTTCTTTCAGAGTTCGTCGTCAAGCGGGAAGAAATATCGTTTGCCACGTCCTGACTTAGTTCAGAGGTTTAAGTTGGAGGATAATAAATTGTAGTCCTTCCGACACTTTTGACATGCGAAAGCTTTGTTAGGAGAAGTTGTCGCTACACGTAGTTACTTCATCCACTCTGGGAAAGGTTTCTACAAGACGTAATTTCTTATTGCGTTGGAGAATGATTCTCTTCTAGGACAAAATCCTTTCCTTTTTTGCGTATGAAATGGAACTTGGTTCTTGCAGCTTAGGCTGGGTGTACACTGTCCATGTAATGCCCACAAGGTGGTTATTACAGGGTTCCTGGAGAGGGTTTCGTCTCCGTCAGGAAACTTCAGAAATCAAAGTAATCAGGCAGACTATTTTCCCCGAACATCTCGTGAATGTTTTGTGTGACTTTTCGTGCAGCTTAAACATGTAAACCAAAGTACATAGCATTTTCACGTCTTTCGGCATCATGTGTGACGTTTTCTGTTGGAAATCAACTGATAGCAGATATGTGTGCAAGGATACAACATTTATGTTCGAATGAAACCATTCCGATCACGACGCGTAGAGTTGGAAGTAGTAAAAGAAAAACGACAAAACTTTTTGTTTTAGGGACCTGATAGAATCAGGGAGATCGAATACTGTATTGGTATTAAGTAATGTATATTGAAAATATGATTCAGAGACTATTTATAAGGAGTTTCTTTTGAGACCTGCAAAGCATAGCAGAACATGTCGTATAATTTTAGTCTTACATATGACCAGTTGCCTTCGATGTGTTCTATTTTTGTTTTCTTGCCGTGTATATACAGACATGTATTTCTTACTTTATCAGAAATACAAATTGTATGATATATTTTTATAATGATATTATCTAGTCAAGTAATTTATAAATATTTGCACCGTTATACAGAATGATTTTACAGAACTTCTGGTAAGTCGTAATGGAAAATAAGTATATCTCCATTAAAAGTTATGTAAGCGTGCAGATGGTGTCAGAAAGAAATCTAGTCGAGTTACAGGTTAACGGAAAAGTTTGTCATTACTTATTCTTGCAGGAAACAGATACGGTATAGAAGTTAACCCTAGACTACGCAAGTTATTTTTGTTCTTAATTTACGCCAGAGGTGCCTTTGAGGCTCATCAAGTTTATTAGGAGTATTATTTGGAATAAAATAATAATTCTGAGTATACCTTACGTTCTCTTATCTGTCATATTTTACGTTTACAAATATTACTTATTACTTGAGGATACAAACTAATTAATGTAACGTTTTCGTAGATGATATGGTTATAAAAGAGTGTTTTTGTTTTATAGATATGAGACAATATACATAGTTTGTATTTGTTAACGATTTCAAATAAAAATATGGTACTCAAAAATAGTAATAAAATTACCAAGGTACATTATGCATAACAAAAAAAAAAAAAAAATAAGACTCAATCCAAGTGGGTTTTCCCGCCTTTTTCGTTTTACGTCGAGAATTCGGAATTCCGTACAGGTAAACAAAATTTAACTTTCACAGACCAAAGTTCGTGCCATACTTCAATAATGAGTTCAATTAGCTTTAAGGAAATGTTAATAATAACTTCAGGAGTGTGTGCAGACACTTTTGGGACATTATTCTGTCCCAAAAGTGTCTGCACACAATCCTGAGGTTACTAGTAGCATTTCTTTAAAACTAACTGTACTCATTATTGATGTACAAAATGAACGTTAGTCCGTAAAAGTTAAATTTTGTTTACCTGCACGGAATTTTGAGTAATTGACGTAAAACAAAAAAGGCGGGAAAACCCGCTTGGATAATATGTGAGAGGAAACTCATCTGAAAGTTCATATTCCGTATTAGCATATTAATAGCGAGATCTGCCGGAGAAACTTTGAACTACAGCCGTGTACTTAGGAAGTATATAGTATAACTATAGATAACTACTGTAGTCTAGTTCATCATAATTTCATTTTTATTCCATAAATGTTTGTCACACATTCCAGGGTCACCAGAATAAAACTATTCAGAATTGTACAAGGATCCTCGCTTGTGTCGATTAGGGACATTAAAGTTTAAATCAACATTTCCGCCAGAGGATCCGTTCGAAAAACTTGAACGATTGATATGACTCGAAAGTACTTGAACGCCAAAATCACTTGGCGTAGAACTTTTTCGCTTATAGTGCAAAATATATAGAAGGGAGCCTCCCAGGCATCCCTTGAGTAGTCTAGGGTTAAGGGATGAAAAGTGTTAACAACTTGTTTTACTCGTCTATATATATATAGTGGAGTAGTTGTTCATATGTACTTCTGTCTTAAAAACTTCACGAAGGATTGGGCTAGTCACAAAATGCAATGAAATAAGGGTACCCAGTTAAATACAAATATTGTAGTGCTCAAAGGGTCTTAGGTGATATGTAAATATATTTCATGTTTTTTACAAAATGCTATTATACACACACACACATAAACAGCACATTCCACAAATAAGAACACAAATTATTATATATTGATTTACCCTTTAGTCCCATGTCCTGACGAGAACGAAGTATTGTCGAAAAGATTAGCACAACGATTTGGAAGATTTCAGTACATTTGCGGGCAGGAAATTAGTTAAGTTTTATATAATGTTGACCGGTACAAGTGATTTATACAAGAACGATTAGTTTAGGTTTGTCAGCTAGTGACCCAAGTTTTTTTTGACAGTAGCAGATGTACGGTTGCAGTAGTAACAGGAAAGTGATTTCTGATGATGTCGAAAAAGATCTACAATTCTGTCCTTTACAGCGTGTGAGGGCTACAGGCCTCCCATCTTAAATTTTCCTAGAGATGTGGAAGAAGGAATGGGGGAAGATCTCAATTAAAGATTTGCCTGGAGGGACTGAGGGAAACCAGAAATCCTGTCAGGATGACCGCCGTAAAGGGGATTGGAACTCGCACCACATCTCCCAGTGCTTATCCGAAGTGATCGATCGTAACTGTTGTACTATGTGGCCTAGAACGTCGACATGTGTATTGGGTGATCTTCGCAGTGACGTCAGGTGCTGTTTGTAGGCTTGGCATGAATCGTTTCGAATAAATATTAATCATGGAGCTTCAGTAAATTTGACTCTATGTGGTAAATGGATGGATCTTTGCGCAGCAGGTCGTCTTTGATATTCTTGTCTGACAAATTGAAAGTAGTAGAAATAGTCTTTGGGAACAATGCATGTAATCTTTTGATTTTGAAATCTTCAAGCTATAGTTCTTCGTTTTCTGTTGTAAAGAATGCTTTTTATCGCTTCTGATGGGTGTTGGTAGTCTGTGTGTGGTTGTTTTAAGGTCAATGAATTATGTTTTGAATGATAACTTTGTAGAAAAAATTGATGCAAATTGTGATTTGACAATTTGATATTAAGAATACAGTTTTTCGCAAAGATTATTTGTCGTGGAAACTATTTCTGATTTAGAACAAGTTTTGGAAATGAAATTTAAATTTGTTACAAAGAAATTGTAAAGATTGCTGTTCGTTTGGGTATTATTGATTATTTTGAATTATTCATGAAAAACAATTTGTTTGTAACGTCCTTGTTTTCGCTGTGGTTTTATCAGGGAGAAATGCCTAGTTATTACAACTCGACTGTGTTTCTGACACTACCTGCATGCTTAATTCCCAGTGTGCAATATAAACAAGAGAAATCGGATAAAGGCTTCATAAAAATGGGCGTTGGGTGTAAAGAAGTAAAAATTAAAACGAAACCGTACCTACTGAGAAACGTAAGAGTCCTCTTCGCGCATTCTTTTCTCTTCCTTACTAGCGGATTTCTTCTAGGATGTAAGTGTTGTTTATCCATCACCTCTTCTATCTTTGAATATAGTTTTAGTAAGAAATGAGCAACGTATGCTATTATAATTCTTGCCAGATGTGCAATATTTGTTACATCTTCTTTTCACGTTAATTTTAATATAATTGTGTAATTTCTTCATTTATATTCATTAAGAACGTGTTAAGTATAATTTGTTCATTTGTATTCATTATAATTTTGTTTCCAAGGCTTTTGATAATACCACCTTGATTGTTGTGGCCTATATTGTCCCTGAATTTTAAAGATTTATTCGATTCAGCTCTCTCTATTTTCTAATGTTGATTTCATGATGTTTGAGATACAGTATTTTTTGTTCAAGGTTGTTCATTTTTCGGTATAGATTTTCTGCGTATTTATTGGAGTAAAATAATATAGCTATTTCACATAAAATGGAAGTACGTGTATTGACATTAAAGTTGGTCAGAGTTTTACTGTGTGCTGCTGTCGAATAGAAAAATCATCGTAGAAGATGTGATAAATAATCACGAAATGTCCTATGAATGCCAAGGCCCACGTTACAGCAGAAACGGTTAATAATGTGATAGAATGTTGTTCAAGTAGAGTTCCTCACATTTTAGAATGACATGGTTTTATTTTTCTTTGGTTAGATTCCTCCAGATTATTGTATTAATTTGTTTGTAAACTTCGACGTAAATCTTTATCTGGGGTGGCATTGTATTTACAGACAACTTTTTTAAAAATCAATCTTTATTTGTTTATATTACGGTTGCAGTAACTTTTTTTTTTTTTCGTCTAATAGACTGTTCTGACATTGGTCCTGATGTTGCGTTTCTCGGGAAAATTGATTTTTCATTCATCATCTGCGATATCGTTGTCAATCTCCAAGAAACAGCTTAAATATTTCCCTTTTCTGTGTTTTACTGTTTCAAACGTTACGTTTATTTTCATTAAACCGGTTTCTCTCAATCGCTTGTAATGTTTTGATTCCAAGTGTGTAAAACGATGCCCCCAAACCCCCAAAAACAGAGGGCAAATACGAGCTCATAACTACTGATTATATTCAGATGGTCGAGCAAACGTGGGCTCGTACCTAAGAGAGGGTCCCAAAATAGTGTGTGATCAATATGTTGTGGAACCTATCACTCAGCCTTTCATATTGTCGCCTGAAGGAACAGTGTATTGACGCCATAGGCGGTTCCCGAACACACTATTTTGAGACACCCTTACTTGCTTTACCACTAAAAAGTTAGTTATTGAATCACATCTGTCTCTGCTTATGAAGTTTCAATACCATTGGATATATCCTTTTGGATGGGGTATTTATCACTTTTAAACCGTCCTTCGCCTGGTGAAACTGAGGAAATCCCTGTAAAACGTCAGTTAGTATGATCGACAGCAAGGTTCTAACCTCCTGCTCTCCTCTATATTGTTTTGAAGTCCGTGGCCGTAACCACTAGACATGGGGCTCAGTACTACATTTGTATATTGTGGGTTCTTTATACATTATACTTTAAAAAAAATATATAATGAGCAATGGTTACGCGTCTACTTGTCACGTTTAAATCTCGGACCTATTAACTTCTGCTATGCCCTCTGTTTCAAAAGATTGCTTCCTACATTCATTTGTAAGAAATGAGCCAATTACCCCTTTCAGTTGCAGCTGAACAAAACTGAGTTATCTGTGTGTTCACAAACTCAGTGTGCCGGCGACTTGTAGTGTCTTATTATAGAGCACATTTTGCCTTTGATCTTGTATTAAGATTTTGTTACGATGTATGAACACAAATAGCCAATTAGAAAGGCTTTCAAAGAGTTGTTTGAGTATGTTTCATTTTTTTTTTTTTTTTTTACACTGCGATTTCTAGTGCTTTATGTGAAATCTTGTTTGGTGGTTGTGACAATAGTTATAATAAACCTTATAAAGTACATTAAAAAAAACAACAACTCGTATATATCTGGGATTTTCAGGAAAAAAGTTTATTGTTTCTGAAACAAAAAAGAAACTGTTCGTAATGCTTGACGATAAGCGTGCTTCCACGTTATGTGAAGTATGTTTCCTATTCTGTGATAAAAATATTTCAGTCTATGGCATTATTAAATTATGACGGTGACAGTACATTTTAAAGATTGTATTACAGTGGTTTGGATTTTTATTTTTGGTTAATATAGAAACTAGAAATTGTCAAATTTACTCTGGTAATTGCTCTAGAGGTAAACAGATATATATATATATATATATACAGAACAATGTGTTTCTCGTAGTAAAAGAAGAAGAAGAAAAAAGATGTATAGTAAGGTCTTCCGAAATCTGAAAAATTTTCTTGCATGTGAACTTACAAGGTTTGTCCATAATAATATCTAGATGTACCTAACTTCCTCTATGAAAAATTATGTAGTTGATTTTTTTTTTTTGTGCAAAATCTACTCAAAACAAAATGAATGTTCTAGTCACACGCTGTTCTTATAAGCGTAAAGAATATGAATTGTTAATAGTAAATATACTTTTGGATTTTCTTCGTAATGGGTCCAAAAATTAAAATACCATGTTTTGTTTTTGTGTATACTATGTGTCAAAATAAAAGATTACATTCAATTTCTTTGTTTATATTTTAAACCTTGTAATTAAATTATTTATAGGCTATGCTTGAAATTTCACTATATATAATAATTTCAGTATATATAATAACTGAGTTGTGACATCTCGACGGTAACGCCACATGGGATAATATTTACCTGCTTTGGATGCAGTCCACAAGATGTCTGTGGACCTCGGGCGGTATGTTCAACCACGATGCCTGTATCGCAGTCCAGAGCACAGGTATCCTGGATGATGGGAAATTTACGTTATACACTTGACAAGAATCGGCTCTGACATACCCCTAGACCTTCGTTAAGCCTTGTTCATGGGGTTTCGTTGGGTGTTAAAACGTTCGAAATCTAGTACCCACCCTATTCTTAAGATTTCTATTATTTTTTCTATAATATATATATAATAATACACAGCCATATTCAATCCACGACTGGATGAGGCCTCTCCCGGAGGGAGGAGGTGGTCTGCTGCTCCCACGCTGACCAGACGTGTTGGGAGAGGAGAGCCGAAGCCCTCAACTGTGATCGCTACCTCTTTATTCAGGTAGCTCCCCAATTGGCCTCACGACGCTGGGTGGACGCC
>JAGDQP010000693.1:23916-74841 GCA_022664845.1 Lepisma saccharinum
TATATATATATATATATGAGCTCCTGCGTAGCCTAGTCGGTAGCGCGCTCGACTTCAGTGCGAGCGGTCCCGGGTTCGATTCCCGATGGGGGCTAAAATGTTATTTATTATTTTATATATATATATCTGGCTGGCACGTATTTCACCGTCAGTGGTGATGTAATTGCTCCGAAGAAGAAATCTGCTGTGAAGTACGAATCCACTGCTTTGAAGCACCCTTGAAAAGAAAGAAAAGTTTAACTACTGTATATCGAGAAGTAACGAATGGTCAGATTTTGTAATCATATTTGGACCAGTCTTTTTAGGTAGATTTCGAAGAAAAATCTACCTATTGAGATCGGTACGATATCTATGTATATATTAACACGCTAGCGGCCATAATTTTCAAGATATTTGAACCAAATTTTAATATGTTATTTCTAGGCTTAATAGCTCGGTTAAGTTCGTTAATGAGCAAAATGGCCGCCGAACCCATTGTATAGAATACACAGCCTAAACGGCTGCAGCTAGAAATATCAAATTTGGTAACAAGGTATATTATCACTTGTATGTTACTAAAATATTACATGATGTATCCAAAGACGCCATCTTGGATCCAAAATGGCGGACCTAAAAATCAATTTTCCACACCGTTTGAGCGAGATATGAAATTTGGCATAAAGGTGCATTATGACGAGTAGTTTAGGGAAATATTACAACATTTGGGAAAAGTCGCCATCTTGCATCCAAAATCCCATTTTGCACACCGTTTGAGCTGGATAAATGAAATTTTACTTGAAGGTGTACCATCATAAGTAGGTCACGACAATATAAGAAAACTTTCAAAAAGTCGTCAACTTGGATCCAAAATGGGCGCCCCATAAATCCAATTTCCAAATCATTGAAGGTAGAGAAACGAAATTTTCTTTGAAGGTGTATGACCAAGAGTAGGTTCCAATAAATGGGGAAAACCTCCCCTTTGGAGGTGCAGATGGAGACAATGGTGGTGTAGTGCTGTAGGAAGATTTTGGTTAAGATAAAGGAGGCGCATCCTCTCAAAAGCACTGAAGTTGGGGGGGGGGGACAGCGCTCCCAGCGAAGCAAAGCGAGTATATATATATATATATAATATATATATATACACGTCTTGCGGGGTATCGTTGAACAGCTCTTAATAAATAATCTACAAATCAATAAATAGTTTCTCGATAGCGCTCATATAAGGTGAGATTTGAATTTTTTAAAATAAAAAACTTCGAGATCTACCTCAGCCTGTAGTCCTGCCGAAAGGGATTTTTTAAACACCAATCATATCGTCTTTAATGTTAATAATGTGTGTATTAAGGACTGAAAACTGAGGAGTTGCATTAGCAATCTTTACTTTGGTTGTTGAACAGGTTAGTGGACATTAGGCAGTTCTGTCATGCAACGTGAAGGCATAGTCAACTGAACCGTTCCCAGTAGCTACAGCTACAATAAAGATTATCCACTTATATGTAATCAAAATAGTATTTTATTCATGCACGTTCGTATCAAGGTCCGTTGAAAAAGGGTGCGAGTGCGATTTCTCTTTAAAGGTCCTTTCATAACTACCCCTTGTTGCACTTTGCTGTGGACGTTAACTGTGACGTCAGGATGGAGAAAATCTCCGACCCATGCCAATTTTGGCGGGACAGCTACTACGTAATAGATACTTGACTCTTCCTAGTGAGCTCCGTATCGTGGTTAATTTCGTTGCTGTTTTGTGAATTATTCAAGTTTATCTGTGTTTGTAGTGTGTGTATATCAAACTCTCTCTCTCTGTGTGTGTGTAGTGCATTGCGTGAACAGTGTTTCATAAGAAATATGCCCTACTGTTCTGTTAGTTACGGTGACCATACGTTCCGAATTTTATAAAAAGGGCGATTTTACATTTGTTCTACTGTAGCGATCCTGAACGTTTCTAATTAATAAGCAACAAGAGATCAACTAGTTAATAAAGCTTAATTATAATAACCTAAGTCATAAATTATTGCACTGTTAAAAATTTTCAGCCAGTTCCCTGGAAAAATTCAGAAAATCGAGTTGAATGGAACGTAACTGACAAAATTTAGAACCTTTCAGTTTCAAAAAAAATATTCAAGCTGGAACTGGCCGTAGATGTTTAACAATAAATAAGTTGTTCTAACAGCTCAACACGAATATTATAAGGTAGGAAATTTTAAAATTGTAAAGACTATACAAACCACAGCTTCTAAGCTAAATTAATAACCTGAATATTTTTTCTTCTTCTTGGATTGACCCTTAAACCAAACGCTTATAAAGGGCGGGTCCTTTAGATCCTCGCTAGACCCGTCCTGAATTTTGACTGAGAAAATATGATCACCATACTGTTAGTACGTGTCGGAACCACAACAGAAAAATAATGGGAACCGGTATCATATACCACGATATTCAAAATTCTGTAAGGCTTGGGAATATAAGTGTTACCGAAAAGATAAATTTCCTACAGGAAATGCTCAAATTTGTTCATCCCATTTTTCGTCGGATTCCTATCAACGTATGGTCCCCGTAAGACGGAGTTATTAGGTTTATCTAAAAGAAAAGAAAATACAGATGTATTTCCTTCGTTGAATCTTCCAAGTCTTATATTATTGAGTCTCAAGAAAACAACGATCGGAGGGAACTAGTGGAGGATTGAACCGAGACTTGTTGTAAAATTTGTTCTCCCAACTTCGTGGTATGGGAAACTTCTATAGGCACCATCTCCCGATAGAAGTAAAGAATAGGCTATGTTTACTTGTACTTGGATGTCGTCTTCCTCATCCAGCAAGTTCCGCTGTTGAATTTTGAATTTGAATTTAAGGCCTTTCGACAACTTTGGCTCAGGTCGAACGGATGATGATGGGAGAACTGCTGGGAGGAAACGGGAAATCCATGACACGAGCTGGAAACGAACTAGGGAACCGATGAACCAGAGGTGAGCACTCTGCCACTGAGCCATCGCAGCTCTACCGCTTCTGAAGAAAGGAACGACACTAGTTCATCATCTTTTTTCGACGGCCTTTAATCCAACAGTAAGGTAGCTGAGGTACGAAATTCTAAAGAAAGCTCTAAAAACAGCATCAGCAGAAGACGACCCAATTAGCCCTACTACGAAAGAAACAGAACTTGACAGAAGAGAGGCGATTAATTCTGTGAAGTATGTTGCCGGCTACATTGAAGTAAGAAAAATCTGACATATTGTGAACGAGAAACAGTCAATTATGAGTGCATTGAAATTTTGTCTCGCGGTAACTTTACTTCTCCCTCAAGCTAATGGATGACAACAACAAAGAAATGAGAGGATTTTTCGTGGAAAGACCATCAATCGCAAGAAGTCCATTATAAAAGACTTGTTCCAAATTCTGCAACAGCAGTTCCCCTGCGAAAAATCCAAAATTGTTTGTCAGAGCAAGATCATTGTTCCATATCAGATACCTCAATAGAAAGAGAGAACATATTAAAAGGAGACACGATGGAACAAAAGCAGTGTATCTTCTAATGACAAGATATAACAGGTAAGGAAATTATGTTTTCTGTAATATCTGTACGGTACCTTTTTTTTTTTAATTTAAAATTAAAAAAAAGTCCGTATTTTTCGATATACATACGCTGTCTGCCTGACAATGACACCAACTGAATGGATCCGTCATGACGTTAGTGTTGTGTCGTTCATGAACGATTCGATCATAAAGATCGAATCATCGCTGTGAATCAAAGAATTGTGATTCACTGCGAGAACTGAATCGATTCATTTGGCTGAAACGATTCATTTCGTGAATTGCTTTTCTTAGTCCAGGAAAGATCGAAATACGAAACTTGTTCGCGCTCTTCTGATGATCGAGTTGGGTCAGAAAGGTTGGGAGGCTCTTATGCACGAGCAGTAAGTCATAAATCAACAAACCAGAGATCTCTGAAAACTGAAACCATCCCTCCTTTAGTCTGCGCTGAAACGAACGATTTGGAAACGCGAGGAGGAAGCTAAAGCGCGGGAGTATGTTTCTACTGCAAGAAAGATCCTAAAAACATTCAAAAGTCACACAAGCAAGTAATGAAGGAAAAATGTTCTGGTGACTTACCTGTTTTTGGAGCTTCTTGCTACTGCAAGAGGAGATGGAGCCAGTGTTGCTCACTCACATTAAGTTGTGTGCGTCTTGCTTAGTTCTAATGTCCGCTTTGCGTTGTAATGTAGGTTCAGAAAGGTGGAGGAGGTGGGGGGCAGACTTAACACTTGCAGTTTCACGTAGCAGTCTATAATTTCACACTCAAATTTCGATATTTTACGATAAAAATATTATTTCGCAATATTTACGTATTTACAACAATAAAATTAATGTCCTATGACTACACTAAAATTTAAAAATAAGCTACTGTGGAAAGCGTATGTTGGCTACAATATCTTTACATATTGAGGCAGGAAATTAATACTTATCCGCACTTATTGGAGTACTGGAGGTAAATACACTGGTTTCCCTCCTTACAAGAAATCGGGTAAGTGCGGTAAAAGGAAAACACACGAGAGGCCAGGAATTTCCTCCTACAAATAACGCCCTAGTACTAAGGCGGCGGCGCCTTGGTCCTCTACACCCCTGCTCATAAATTCAAACCAACTTTATTATTTTTATTTGAACCGGGATGTGAACCCGGAACCTTGGAGACACTGGCCTGACGCCTCAGACCACACGGCTTCCGGTATGTGGGCAGTCAAGAGGAATCAATTGCGTTATTATTATTATTCGATGGAAGGCCGTGGATAGACGGAATCGGGAAAACGTTGGCAAGCCGGGGGAAAGAGGCCGTTGGCAAAACCGAGACTTCGTTGGGATGACAAGATTAGAAGAGACACTTTAATTGAGCATAAACCTATTGTGTTCTAACAAGTAAATAAAACCATCTTGATATTGCCGAATATAGAATTCAATGGAGAACGATTGTTACTGTGGCGATGAACTTAACGAGTTCCAAAGCCATAGTTAGTTTATTATATTTTGTGATCACTATCATCATGTTTATACTTTCAAATTGTCGCTCCCTTCACTTGATTCCGCAGGGACTCTTCAAAAGTCCTCTACGGCACCTAAGAAATCCCCCTCCCCCTTCGTCTGGAAATTACATAAATCGAACACTGTTTTGAAGGACCTATTTAGGATGATCTAAAGTTCACATAGACAAACAAATGTATGGAAAATTACGAAACTTTTTGAGTAGATCATTCGCAAATAATTGCCGCAAAATTATTAAAATGTTTCCTTTTTTGGCTCATGATCGAACACTTCAAGTTAGTAAAGCTGAAACACTGGGAATTCAAAGTTTCTACCCCTCCCCCTTCCTCTCCTTTTTCTCTCTCTCTCTCTCTCTTCTCTTCTATCGCGTAGTAGAACAAAACACTGAAACAGAAGACCAGCAGAACGGACAACGCAATTTTTGGGAGAAACAAGGAGAATACATTGGGGGAGAAAAAGCTGTCTGCCATGCGCAGCACAGCAACTCAGAAGACTACACTAACGCAAAGACGATTCATGAGCGAATCATATGATCGAGAATTGGTTTCGTCCCTAGCTTTTGCACTGAGACTAACACAAAACGCGGAAAAGAAAACGATTCATATGAACGAATCAAATGAGCGAATCATTTTCGTGAATTGGACTAAATGAATCGATTCACCAAAATGAATCGAAATTCCCATCACTACATGACGTCACTTCAGCTGGCCTTGAAAGGAAAAACAGTGTTTCGGGAGAAAGTGTCGTTATAAAGAGACATGTAGTAGGTAGTCTCGTCGCGTTCCACGGACCTTGCGTTATGGTCTTTACTGAAGTACCATCAATCTCAAATGTATTAGTATGTCGAAAGCACATGTAAAAAGTGTCTTCCATCGTAGGTAATTTCACACATCAACATTGAAAGCCACTGAAAATAGCTATTCTATAAACAATTTCCACTTTTCTTAGAATCATATCCATATTCCTGCTGAACAGAGATTATCACACAAAAATCTCAAAATACAAGCTTCATTTCGAAAACCCGTATTATTTACTTGCTTCTTATTCCTGGTACAGTGCATGAATAGGGAAGATATAAAAATGGCCCGATTTTTAAATTATATTTGGATCAGTCTTTTTAAAACACCAATCATATTGTCGTTAATGTTAACGTACGCATTGGAAGTCTTGCAAACTGTCTTAATTGGCTAAATCAGTTTGGGTTTTGACGAGCTAATAGTTTTTTCAACCTTGATTTTCCTTTCAGTATAGATTTTTTTCTTTTCACATTAGGTAGGCAATTTGTTTTTTTAATTAATGGTTTGTTTATTATTCTAAAGCATTATTTGATGGATTTTCATGCTTTTTAATTGAATTCATGTTATGACCTTTAGGCATATTTGACTCAGGCCGGGTAGGGTAGAAAATGAAGAAGGTTGTGGCCAGTACCTTGCTTTAGGTGCCATCGCAGCATTCGTCTGGTGGAACTGAGGGGAAACTTATGTGTGGTCAGCCGTGGGCTCGAACCCACTGCCCAAGTCCGCGACGTTACAGCCTGGACCACAAGGGCTGGCTGGGTTTGATTCTTTTGACTTTTACACATTCACAAAAGAACAACTAAACGTAACCATATATTTACTTCGGGACCATCTTGGCCTTTCACAACTTGCAGGGTACTCAAAATTCAGTTCAAAAATGTCTCTGGCCATGTTTTTTAAATTACAGTTATAAACTTTTATCTTTTTTAGAGCATACATGTGTCATCACCATGGTATATAATAAATGATTCGTAATAAAATCATTGTTACTCACATTTACCCGATAAAACACCAACTACAACTAAAAAATAGCTTAGAATTTACTGAAAACGAAAAATGTTTTTACAATTCGGTAAAAATAATTTCAACGATAATTTTTCTGTTTTATGGATGGCCGGTAATGTCGGGGATTCCTTTGCGTCTTTACGGAGCATTCTACTCTACAATACATAAAATTACTTAAAATTCTGTCCCGACTCTTGAAAGATGTTTACAAGTATATTTATCATATTTTGCACTTTTTTTTTAGTCCACCGTACAACATTATAGTATATTCCTAAAGAGTGACATTTGTGCACTTAAGTTGATCTTAAAACAAAACCTTTCGCTGATACACAATTGAAATAAATAAACCTCTTCAATACATCACATCGATCATAACAGTTCTGCGTATATTTAACGAGCCTAAAAGGTGGCAACAAATTTTGGGTGAAAAACTAGCAACGTTTTCTTGCTATGAGCGCGAAAATTACCCCCAGAGCATTTCATTTGTTCGTTTTATAATTAAGTCCACTTCGATACACTTATTTTCGCTATGTCGTTTTCCTGCACATAATTATCTTATGTCAAAATGTACTAGACCTTTTCTAACGGTTGTTTTATTTTGCTTATATGAAACACTTAATAATAATAATTGGCGTCTCGTTGCAAGAATTTCATTTAATTAAATAACTAAATATTTCACTGTAACCTTTGCACTGTTTTCAGGATTCAATCATAATATTCCTCGTAAAGGGATTGAAGGTGTAATATTATTGCCAGCTTTAATCAAGGGGAAGTAATTCTTAAACACTGTTGGTGTATGTATGAGGCTTCATCTTTATTGATGTGTATGGCTTCTACGTTAAGCATTGTAACAACGTGGAAATACACGGAAGTGGGGGGGGGGGGGGAAGAGCGGAATAAAATTCGGTATTGATCTCAAGTGAACACAATGTAACCAGATGGGAAAAAAGGGTTAAGAGTAAGCTGTTTTCGGCAAATTTTTGTCTGTCTGTCTTTACAAAGGCAAGAAGACAGCTGAAATGAATCTGATTGGATTTTGGCAATTGATTCGTGTGATGTCCGGAGTCAGGCTTAAGGGCCAAATGTCCCTAGTAAACCGTGGTGATTTGCCATCCATCGAGAGAGAGGGGAAAAAAAAAGATTATCACGGATGTACAAGTGAATTCTAAACCATTACGTTCAATGTATCCCAGAAGAGATTTGAACCCTGGCCCCTTGACTACAAGGTGACGACAAAACCATTTATGCACCGGGGAAAAGGAAGGGAAGAATTCGAAACTAAAGTAACAACACTCTTCAAACCATGAACCATCTTTTTATTGTCACACCATAATACTCAACAACATACTTTAGTACAGGACTTTCTTACACGTTAACTTTTGGTTTAACAAGCACTTTTGCCCAACGCTGAACAAGTAAACATTAATGAAAACAAAATATGACTCTCTCTTAAGTAAAACACAAATACTTTTTCCATAAGGAACAGAAAAGATACGAATATACACTCCAGTTACACAGAGAAAAAGAAAACTATTCTAACATAAAAGTCTTAATGTATTGCCGTTAATCGTTACCATTTAAGGAGTCTAACGACTTTATTTAGGATATGACAATGGAGGAAAATTATTGTGCAAAGAATTCTATTTGATATGGAGTTCACAGCCAAAAATATCTAAAAACATTAGTTCGTAATTTTTCTTTCATCATTAGAAATTACAGTAGAACTCATGGATACACATACTACTTATGTGCAGTTGATTAACGAAAAACCAAGCAGACAAACACGGACCACCACATACTACAATATTGGATATTAGTTTCTCAGATACTCCTCCCCCTAACTCAACCACAGCTGTAAAGAGGTTAATGAAACATTGATCTTCCAGTCTGGTCAATTTCACATTTGATCTTCAGGGTATCTACTGAACTTACAGAAGCAAAAATTTAAGATCTTGCCAGGGTCTTTATGACGAAATCCATGACTAACAAACGGGTATTGTGCACATATTACACCATGTAATAAAAAGACAACATAATAAATACTTATGTGGATCAATATCCCGTAGTTAGAACACAAAAAATATTTAACATAGAAATTTTCGTAGGTTTTTAACAATTCACATTGTTGTAGACGTGTGATGATGTAAGAACACAGCAGAAAAATCGTCAACTCAATGATATGCTGTTTACAATAATCATGACCTTAAACAAAACTTTATGGACAGTATAGACACCCTGTTCTTGTAGATACTATTTTTTTTCAGAAGCCCGGATAATTATCCTAACGGACTAAAAAAAAAAAGTGGATGGTAAAAAAGTTTCTTCCTTTTCTATTTTTGTATGGAAGCTCTAAATATTGCATAGGTACGGAGCTAATGCCCAACTCCTCTCTATAACAGGATTACAGAAGCGCACGTAGCCTTTCGTGGTTGCAAAATAAGGAAATCAGGAAGAAAGTCCTGATTTCCTATAATAATATTATTATATTACATTTCTTTAGCGACTCAACATAAAGTAACGTAATACGTCTGCACTATTATTGTTTAGTACCACAATGACGATTAATTTATGTACGTTCAGTTCTTGAATGAAGAGCCAAATACTCACGAGGCGATTAAAAGGTGATACTAGGACGTCTATGTCTGGGCTTGCAAATTAGACTTATACAGGGTGGACAAACATTATTGAACAATATTCTAGAAACGAAAAGTTCTCATCAAACCAAGAAAAAAAAAAGTCCCTTTTAAGAAATGTAAAATAAAGCGTAGTTCCCGAGCCAGCAGCGTCCGAAGTAAGGCCGGTGTTGTTATATCGCGACAAATAATTACTTAAGCCGTGTCGGTTTACCAAATTGTAGCTCCAAAAACTACGCTTTATTTCACATTACTTCAAATGAACTTTTTTTCCTGGTTTGATGAGAACTTTTCGTTTCCAAAATACTGTTCACTAATTTGTGTCCACACTATAGATTACTGTAATACAGTACCCTATAACGATGGGGTACCCTACAGGTGGTCTACCAAATACATTGGCCGTAAAATGAAATTAAACTTGTGATCTGTGTTGCACTGTGCATCTATACTGTGAAGTAACGTGTCCTTATTAGAGAAACAGAATTTCAAATTTCTTAGTTTCATACCTAAAAGATGCCACTATCTCTCTATTCCTACTGTGAGCTTAAATATCATTACAAGGCAATTACCAAACAATGATCTACGCACTTTATCATCATCGTCAGAATGTTTTGTTGTAGATCTTTTAAAAATAAGTTTTCATTTATCTGTAATGAAACATATATTTGGATTACTTTAAATATCCATACAGACAATTAAAACCTCCAACGAGGTTTCATAATATACACGTTGGCTAAATTTTCATATTTTTAGAACCAGGAATATTCATAATTGTCAAAGACTACATCAAATACGAATATATTTAAGTCTGCAAAAGAATCAAGAACTCAATTCGTTTACTTCTACCATAAAAATGGCTATCTGTGGAATATCCCCGGTATTATAGATTATACTGCATATTAGTTTCTTCCACGGCTCCTCTGTGAACTTGTAGCGTAAGAAACTAAGAGACTGGAAGATTGATCCACTAATAATACCATACAATGATGTAGTAGCTACTGAAAAATGACCTGAACAGCGATCTTTTTCTTATGTTACAGGAAAGTGGTACAGTACTTGTATGTGTTATTTCCCTTAGCTCAACAGTCTACAGATGCACGTTCGTTAAGAGGTATCTACGCAGTGGCCATGCTAACAAGACAATAAAACCTCTCATGGTAATCAAAAAGTAGATTCTTTTAGGTACGTTAATGCTTCTTTTATGTCCTACGTTAATGTGTATTGGGTGTATTTGAACATGTAGAAACTGCATAAGCGCTCCGTGCGAATATAGCCATTTGAACTACGAAACTTAGAGTAACCGAAAAGTTCCACAACTGTTTAATATTATTACAATATCCATAGTAAACAATGCGAACAATTGAATGTTGTAAATTATAGCGGGAACTTTTTTAAGTTGATGAAAATGGTAACGTCTACAAGTTAGCCTGTTATGCTACTTCGAATTCAAAACAGAAATTTCACAACTGTGCAACAGCTGAATGCTTTGAATCTACCCGTTATCAAATATTTCTTTATCCTTTACCCAGGTTCGAATTATTGTAAAATATTTTGAAGTTCTAGTTTCTCTAATACTGACCTTAATCTCTATATGTACTAGATTTAGGAAATAGTCTGTGCTTGTTAATAATGTTCGAATTGAATTCATTTCATTTATGGTCTTTTTGTGATATTTGGTCCAGGCCGGGATAGAGTAATGGGGAAGTATCGGCCAGTATCGACTTAATGTATCATCCAGACATTCGCGTGGTGCAACTACGGAAACCGTTAATCAGGACGGTCGGCTGTGGGGTTCGAACCCGTGTGCCTACCCACTGCCGATCCGAAGTCCCGGAAGTTACCGTATGGACCACGAGGGCTGGGTAGTTAACAATATTATCCACTACTGTTAACGGAACGTCCGAAACCTTTGAATTTATGCAAAAAGGATATATGATGATATATAAAAAGAAACGAACAGATAATTATACGTCAAATTTCAAGTCATACGTTATATTTGGATGGTTAAGTCCGATGATTTGCAGAAGATACTATGGACGCCGAAGTGACAAAAGAATATTTTTCATTCCAAACAAAATGCAATACCCCAACGTCTGTAACAAAGCTTTTAATAAACTATGTATTACTGACTTTTCAGAAACTTCCATAATCGGTTTAACAGAAATTACGACCTTATTTTCAAATCTCATTTTTCATGATCGTTTGTGTCCATATAGATTTTATATATATATATATATATAAACAATCTTGAATTATTTTAATTACGAAAAAAGAAAGAACCTTAGACTAGTAGAGCTTCATATATATGACTCAACATTCAGAACATTTTTTTTTTTTTTTTTTGTTAACCGATAGAACATCAACAGGCAACGTCATTCTGATAGATGCCAATTACAAATATGGTTCCCCTCCCTAATTTCCAGGCATTTCATTCGGAAAAGAAATCCATTAGGAGAATTATCCAACATGACGGACTTAAAAATGAAGGTACATATACATTCTTTGATTCTCAACAGAGTTTCCAGTTAAAACCACACAAATTCTCTTTATGCATTTTACGGTTTATACTTAAACTGCAAATTATTACATATGAAACAATGCACACTGTAACAAATGATACTACCTGTCCAAAGCACAATAATCTCTCTACCATTCAAGCAGAAACAAGTACATACTGAACTTGGCTACGTGTCGTAACAAATGTAACACCATCAATAGAATTGACCTAGGTAAAGTTCCAAATATGCGCGAAAATACTGAAAAAATTTATGACTACGAAATAGTCTATTTGTTTCATAAAAATAGATTTGTAGTTTTTTTTTTACAATCGCACAGCATACATACTTCATACTATTGGATTATATAGAATGTCACCATAAACTTTTAGGTCTACAGGCTACGGCTGATCGTCGTGCAAACTAGGTGAAGGAATTAACTGATTCTTATTTACTTTTACCTGATAATACTCGTGTATCATTACTCATACTTTCACTCATTACATCGAAAGACAGGATCAGATATGGACTTTTTTCTCACCACAAAATATTTTCTTCAGCAGAGTCATAGATGCATATTTCTATTTTCTTAATGAAGATATTTCACGATGCAACACTGCTATGAACTCGTTAAGAAACAGGCAAAACACAAGTACTTATCCTAAGACTACCTCACCACAGTTTTAATAAACAATACCTTTGTGCTTTTCCTGTTTCTAAAGACGGCTTCATAAGACCCTTCAAATATGGAAATATCGTACTTTTTTTTTTCTTTTAAAAAAAAAGGAAAATATGTAATGGTTTCCGTAAGATGTTATTTTCAGCTCACCACAGAACAGGTTATTTTATGCTTTACTCGAAGATCACATTTTTTCGCTCTTTTTCAGGTTTCAAATCTAAACTAATGTGATACTTGATACATACAACAGTTTTCCCGGAAATTTTTTTGCTGTAGATGGTATAATCAATCCTCCCTTTAGAACGTATACTATTTAAAAAAAAAAAAAAAAAAAACGAAATATTCTTCTTTAGACCCATAATATGTATTTCTTTTGTAATAGTTTTAGATGCAACCCTCACATTAGAAGTTATCGGCAGATTACATAAGGGCTAATTGACTTTCAAACAACTCGCCAAACAAAAGGAACAGCAAAAAACCTTGGATTACATCTTTACCTGAAAGTCAGAACCACGTCAGTCACAAATCCTTATTTTCTTAAAAAAAAAAAGGGGGGGGGGGATTCTACCTCCTTTCTCAACAAACTAGATAATAGATATACTTTTTTTTTTTTTTACATTGTTTAACATGTTAACAACAAGAATCATTCACTCATTATGCAACAAAAACGATATAGTCTTCCGAACACTGTACAAAACTTCGTTAATTTAGTTTTGGCCAACATTGAACTTACGCGGTTCTAGCTTTCAAGTACAGATTTACTCTTGACAAAAGCATGGCGTGTATAATTTTATACAAATGACTCACCATCTGAAACATACGAGTCTTGATTAGAACTTGAAAAGCGAAGTCCTTCGGCCAGCTTTTCTTGATTTCGTTGTTCATCTCGACGAATTAACAAGTTCATAATTACTTTACAGTAATATCTCGCGTTTTGTTCTTGGATAACAAATCTTTCTTACGAGAAATATAATTTGAACTAAGGTATTTGCAAAACATAAGACATCCAATTGAAATTCTAAATTTGTTTTGTATTCTTTTGTCGAATTACTATAATAAACGTATGCACTGAGTTTCAGTTTTACTCGGTACAGAGAAAGGTAGAGATACTGACTTTATCAAAGGTAGACTTTACACTCTCTCAACTCACAAGTTATCATTGTATGCTATTTCGTACTTCAAATCTGAAGCACTGATACATCACTAAATACCAATCGTTATTTGATAGCCATATAATATAGGCTGTGCAATGCAAAATAACCGAACTAAAACCAAGAAAAATGATACTCAAAATTAAGTAAATGCAGAAATGAATCGGTTTAATTTACATGTTAAACTATATACGTACTACTATTCTATGACATGATATTGGATGTTGTTCTTCATGAACAACACATGAGAAGTCGGACTAGAATTTAAAATGGGTTGACTACAAATGTTGAATGTGAGTGCTCTAGGGCGAGCGAAAAAAAAAACTTTACGCTAATTCACGCAGATATTCACCTCGCACGGAAGTTGTGCACGTTCAGGTTTCGTAAATAAAATGGTACTTTACGGTATATTTCATTACCATCATTCTAAGCACACTAAATTTCACTATGACTAATACATATTTATATCATCGGCATTAGTAAATAGTGCTTACAAGAATAAGAATATGATTGTCAGAAAGGGAGGGGTATTAGTCCTTGAGAAATTTTGGTAGTAGCAGTGATTTTCGTGCTCTGGTGATGTAATACCCCTGACTACCCTGAAAGAAACGCTGTTTCTAATATTGTTAAAAATACATTTTAATTTACTTGATAGTAAACCGAACTTGAGGCAATTTCTAAAGAGAGGAAATAATTTCTCAAACACACGTAGAATACCAATTTGATGCCCTTCATATCTCAGGGTGCGGCAATATTTCGGAAAACAGTGCTAAGGAATGATTTTCTCTCAGACTCCTTTACACTCCAGTACATATATACAGTTTTTCATTTCGTGGAGTTAGTGTTTTCCTTTTTTTAAAAAAAAATATAGAGGAGAATAAAAGAAAACAATTGTACAAAAGAATATGTAAACAGGAAGTTCTGAAGAGTAGGTGAGACATGAACAATTCTGGAAGCAATGAAGGAAAAAGAAAATGGTTACAAAATTCATACATGCAGACGAAACTCGAAAGCAAAAGGTAGATGATATAACTCCCTGGCAGATGAATCATATCGTTCATAACTACGAAACGTATGCAAATTGGTAACAGTCCAAATTTATGTATCTCACTGTGGTATTAACTCAAAAGAAAAAAATAATTGTGTAGTACCAGTTTTTTGTCAAACGATAGGACGTTCCGAAAGACAAAACAAGAGGATGATCAAGATGTATGGAGAGGGCTAAACTTACTTTAGAGGATCAGTCACTTTCGTCAGAATACTATTGATGATGATGATGATGATGAGATACAGACATTTCTCACCTTATACGGAGACGGAACAACATGGATTAAGAAAAAGCATATACGTTCACCCACAACGTACATACAATTCTACACGAACGAAAACAGATAAATAGTCCTGTATAACTGAAGAGTAGTTTAATCGACTTTGCAGTGAAGAAACACTAGTTTTTATACTGGCAAAATCTCTGCTTTTTATTAAAACTCGCTAAAAAAAAACGAAACATTGTCTTCTGAGTGTTTAAGTTTTCATTAGGAGTTACTATCATGGAACTCCTTTGTGAATATAATGAATATTTAGGATCACAAGTGCATCAGCCTGAGACGATAATATACTATTCTTCAAGGAATATTCAATTAACAATAATAACGTACGTATTTTTTTGGTTTAGTGAGCAAGAAAGCTTCCATTTCTTCCATAAATATTTTACGTACATATTCCATCATGTAATTTGCATGCGTGTTGCGTAATTATAAGTGCATTTTGATTTTTTTTTTTAAATCTACCGATCTGAAGAGCTATTTCAAAGGTACTTAACGGTAAATAGAGTCTTCTTTAACATAATCTGATTAAGATAACTGTTGTCAGAGCAAGTTCGTTACTGACATTGAATGGAAGCAAACATACATGAAAATTTCGTAATAATGATAACAGAGTTCCTTCAATACTGCTTGACATACCTGACGGAGATTAATTTATCGTCATACTATATTTGAACTTCAGTTACGTTCTAAACAGATTTTGAACATTAAATGAAGGTTCACGTGGAAGCTGGAAATCCAGCTGCTTATAGTTAAAAGTTGAACTAATTGTCTTTCGGCGACTGAACCACTTTTTCTTAGTGAGTGGTCTCGGCTTCAAAACCGTAGGAATAAGCTCATAAGCTCGTTTAAGATGTTAACAATTCAATCATCTTTCCTCAACTTTACAACACTACATAATAACGTGCTCCGAAACTTTGATCCTAAAACGTACTAACTCATATTCGTCTTCTTGTTGCCTTCAATTAAATCTTATACCGATCCACATTAATCGGTCGTAGCCTCTAGTTTCTATCAAAAGTGAGAAAGGCGTGTCACAAGCTCATGCTATACTGAGCTAGCTTACACATTCAACATTTGTATCTCCAAGTCCTTACATCTCTCAACTGATACCTATCCAGTATCTGTAATAAGAAAGAATGAAAACTAAATACTGAAAACAGTTTTAAACATTTGTTCGAAAAGAAATGAACATTTTCAAACGTCTTAAAAGACGTCTTCAAACATATTTTTTTTTTTCTTCCTTGATCGCAAGTGTTTGAAAATTCAAAAAAGTCCGTAACGGGAAAAGCGAGAATGAGCAAGTTTTACATGAGCAAACAAGGATAGAGAAAACATTTTAGGAATTGAGATAATTACCAACAAAAACACTCGACCATTAGTATCAATCAAACTCACTTGAACACACGTATGGAGGACCAACACCAAACTCTTTTAGTCCACATCTCAATAAAACTAAAGCCAATAAATTGAGGAAGTACAAACGCTCGTAAGAACCATACTAATAACAACATATATATACATATTTTGTATATATTAACATGTATGTACAGGTACACTGATATATATATATATATATTATATTTAATGTATTTTTTAAATAATTTCTTTACAATAACAAAGGAACACAAATACAGCTGCACGAAAAATTTTAGAAACAAAAATAGGTTAGGCAATAAGTGTGGATTATTTTGTTATATGACCTACTACACCAATTAGCACCAGTGATGATACAGATGACTGAGAAATTCTCTTCACTATAACTTCTGAAACCAAACAGTTTTCTCTTTATACAGTAGAGCCACGTTGAGTTACAGATTATTTATTATTCTGGAATTCGTTAACATTGATAATAGACCTGAGGATGGCTCCTATTGATAAGGCATATCACATGGTCAGAGTATAAAAGTCTTTTAAAAGCGTAGTCGCTGCTACAACTCGAACATTTCATCTTGCTCTCTTTCTAGTCTTTGTAACGAAGAACGAACTCTCCTGCCTTGGGTCATAACAACAGGGTGTGGAGGACTTAGGATATCGTTTTCACTGCCAACACTATGGTGCTGACGTAGCCTCGATCCGTACGGCTTTCTCCTTGTAAACATACAGTCTTCTTCCTCTCTAAATCTGGAAGAAAATAATAATAAAAAAAAAAAAAACCTATTAATTCCAAGTGAATGCTTATTTATTTTAATACAATGATCTCAGTCAATAAGTTGTTCGTACAAAAGTATGTTCAAATTTTATTTGTATGATGATTGCGGTAGTATATGTGACGTACCCTATTTGCATTCCGAAACTAAGTAACTTACATAAAAAACGTGAAACATAAACTAAAGGCACATCAACAAAGCGTACTGTGAGTTTAAAAATTTCCTTGTCAATTTCTGAAATTATACAAAAGTCACTACAATCATTACACACAGGTTAACACCTGGTGATAAAATAACTTTCTTTGTACAACACTCACATATAATGTAAACATTGATATTCATGATCATTTCTCGTAATTCAAGTCGTCTACACTGCATAATACGTACGCGGTCAAAACAGCGTTGTGTTAGATACTAGTAAATACATAATAATAATAATTAATTCATTAATTAATTTATGCATTCAATGAAATATCGCAAAAACAGTGTGTTAACAATAGTGAGATGGCAATTTAGCACATTACGATTACATAAGAAAAAAAAAGCTAAACGTCTGAATACATACATAAAAAAAAGAAAAAAAAAAGCTGAATACATAGAAAACCCTGATTTACTACCAAAATACAAACAAAGTATAAGCTAATCTTAAAGAAAATTAAAAACTGTTTATTTACATTACAATCAACCGTTCATAAAGCCAATATTTGTGGGGGGAGGGAGGGGGGAATAAAAACAGTATAAAGGTACAGACAAAAATGGTCCAAAGAGGTGAATATACGTATAACAGGTAAAAGAAATTAGATCTCTCATTGGTCTGTTCAAACGTTCGAAGTAAATACGGCTACACAGTCTGACAATTATATAATGTGACTGAGGTACGAGCAGAATTTAATGCTCTCTCTCTCTAACCCATACTGCTACAGTAACCGCGTCCTGTCACTACCTGCACTACATGACGCCGTATTCCCCATCATGTTGAGCGTGGGGCGTTGCCAGATCATAGAAGACGTTAGGCACATGGGTGATATGCATTACTTCATAAATGGCACTTTTACCTTGATCAAAATAAAATCAGTCTCATTATATGATTGTCAGACTGTGTATATTCTGTCTATGGGGGTAAATTAGGTTAATTTAAATAATGTACGAGATGAGGTAACTAAAATTAATCTTCAAGAGAATGGTTGTCTGCTAAAATATTCATATACTTGTTTTTTGAACAGAACTTTAATTGTTGTAGTCTTCATATTTAGCTTTCGATGTGGGTACGTCAATTCTGGAAGCCGAGAAAACTTTCAGGCAATCAAAGTTGTTCGTCTGGTCTTATTTCAACACTTTCAATGGAGGGGGTGGGGGACTAGCAATTGTTAGGTCATTGGCCGTGTTCAGAACGGGCATTTCTTCACATACGTCAGAGAGGGAAGCAAGATTTAAAAATAGCTTGATTCACACATGAAATTACCTCTAAGGGTTTCATCCGAACATCTTCCAAAACCGCGTTTCAATCATGAGGAAGCTATTGGATTAGTTTGTGTAACACCAATGTCTTAGTAGAAGCGTGCGATGAGATAGGTCTACAGGTAAACATAGAGGAAACAAAACACATAACAAGCCCAACAATGGGAATGAAGGAAATATATACACAACAATTAAAAATGAGAACACAGAGAAAGCAACTGGTAACGCATTTTCCTACACAGTCCACAAACTACTATATGCTCGCGATTAATATCAAGAAAGTTGAAATTGAAAATATACAGAACTGTTATTCTGCAGGTAATACTTTACGGTTGCGAAAATTCGAGTACGACCCTAGCAGATGAACATAAATTACGTGTGTTTGGAAACAAAGTCTTGAGAAAGATATACGAACTGAAACGGGGCGAGATGACCGGAGGGTGGAGGAGACTGCATAATGAAGAACTTCACGGACTTTACGAGCTCATCCGATGTTGTAAGAATAATGAAATCGCGATGACTAAGGTGGGCAGGCCATGTAGCTCGAATGGGAAGAAAAACGATTATATTCTATCGTGGTTGGTAAACACAAGGGAAAGAGACCGTTGGGAAGACCGAGACGACGTTTGGAGGATAATATTAGAAGGGATTTTAGAGAATCAGGAGTTCGTGATGAAAACTGGCTTGATCTTGCTGAAGATAGAATCGTGTAGCGAACGTTACTGCGGCGATGAACTTGAGAGTTCAGTAAGTAAGTAAAAACTGGCCTTCGAACCAGATAATTATAAAGCCTCCTGTGATTCGGCCAATTTATAGTTAAAACAACAAAATGTATGTATCAATAAAGAGTAGAACACCACTCTACTTTGTAATATAATCGCCACTTCAATTGGAGTCTTATCTACTTTACCTACACTCACTGGCATGCTTATCTTTCTCCCCCATACTTACCTGATTTAACATGTTAAGTAATATCTAAGAACCCTTCCCAGTTTAACATTTTCCACTGACTGAGGACCTGCTCCGCGACTGATTAATACTTCCTTACGATGAAAGCCAAGCGGTTCCAAGTTTTGGGCTTCTTAACTTTGATGGTGAGTCAGCACTATAATGCCAACTGGGTAGTTCCTTGAATTAAGAAGGAACAGACTCTGGTCTCGAAAACCTGATAAAGCATCAACACGGAGTCACTGCATTGATGACGTGACACCCTCTAAATGAGCCTCCTCGCAGGAGACGGCTGCGTCGAGCAAAGACGTTTAGAAATTTATAATATTCTAAAGAACATATTTATTTACTTGTACATCAAGCTGACAATTTGACCCGTCTCTGTCAAACACGGAGACAACAGATTTTTAGAATGTTTTGCTATGTTAAAGTTTAAAAACTTAATGTACACCAGATTTTAATATTTTTTGTAAGAATTTAATAGGTACAGGCCGTTACAAATTGGATCATAAGGTGATGCATGATGTGCTAATGAATAAGGCCATATTAGAAGGGGTTAACAACCATGAACGGAAAAGTAATACTGACAGACAAATTATTCTCACAAGGAAGGGTCCCGGTTCTCAAACACTCAAATCTTATTCACACCTACTACATCGCAAGCAACATAACGAGATATGTAGATTACCAAAATTTAAGGTGCCATGGTCCAGGGAGAGGGGAGTTAGGGGCTCCGGAACTTCGAATGTCACAAAAACTTATATAAAGGCAGTAGTGAGGTTTTAATGGACTATCTTGAAAACGGGAAAAGTAATCAAAATAAAACTTGCCCAACATATAACTGACAACATGTAGTAACAAAAACAAAAAGCAGTGTTGCCAACGCAGAAGAAAGTTACAATTTTTTAAATAGCATTATATAACAATGCACAGTGTGGCAAACTATGGAAGATATATGAGCTGAAAGTTGTCGGGTTAGAAAATATATGTGGAGACACAGGCCAATATGCTGGTATCTGGAATAACAGTAAAAACGCTAATCAGAACGTATACTACCGAGGATTGGGGAATAGTGAAAGCATTGTCACCACTGAATGGAACCACGTGTCAAGTAAGATATATTTAAAAGGCACTAGTAACAAACAAAAGAACATTGTGATCGCTGGTACCATAGTATTGCAATCTTCGTGTTGGTGTGATATATCTTCCATAGTTTGCAACACTGTGCAACCAACTTGTATTATTTTATTTTCTATTGCCAGTACTTTTTCACTCTGCATTAATTGGTATATAATGCTATTTAAAAAAATGTAGCTTTGTTCTGCGTTGGCAACACTGCTTATGGTTTTTGTTACTACTTGTGGTCAGTTATATGTTGTGCAAGTTTTATTTTGATTACTTTTCACGTTTCCAAGATATTCCATTACAACCTCACTACTGCCTTTATATATATTTTTGTGACATTCGAAGTTCCGGAGCCCCTAGCTCCCCCTCCCCCTGGACCATGGCACCTTAAAGTTTGGTAATCTACATATCTCGTTATGTTGCTTGCGATGTAGTAGGTGTGAATAAGATTTGTGTGTTTGAGAACCGTGACCCTTTCTTGTCAGTTAAAATTTGCCAAACCAAATATAATTCCAAGCGTTACCAACGTGTCATTATTTAGCATTTGGGGTAAACGAAAAGAGTTTTACGTAGTTTTATATGAAAGTATACAATCCTAAAGAGCAGTTTGTATAAGTTGTTGCTTAATTATGTTCCGTAATTTATGTATTACCAACTGATATGTGTGGGCGCATGGCAATGAAATATTCATATCCTTCCTCGTATGCAACCAAGCCACACATGTGGCGAGTGGATTGCATAAGAAGAAATGGATGCTATCCGGGGGTAAAATAGTCTATGGTGTTCATTTTGTTAAATGAAGGTAAACATATAAAGTTGAGCGCAGACTGGTAGAAGAGTGTGGATTTATACAGCATAAATATACAGAGAAAACTACATACTTAGAGGTTTATATACAAGATTTATTGACTTATTTAGTTTTATGGTCTAATTTAAATTAAATGAATGACCGTACAAGAGTTAATAGCCGTCACAAATGTAAGGGTGACGAGCCTGGGCGAAAAGGGATTGGAACTGTACAAATGCATTCGCCAAGTAGAACTGAGAAAGACTTTAGTTAAGATGATCGGCATAAGCACGACTACGCCACATGTCCAAGGGCTATCCTCAAAGTCAGCTAATTACTAGACCAGGTTATGTAAGTCATATTTACTAGAGCAGGTTATATGAGTTATATTTGATTAGGTTTTCATTACGTTTCAACCGCACCCTGGATCTGAATCACCTGATTGTCAACTGTTCGTAATACTACCAGGTACATAATTCGTTAATTTTTCCAATAGAATGATAACTTCTATTGACACACTACTACTGTCTGTGCTTAGTTTTGGTTTCTTCTTTAGTTTCAAGTATGCTTCTTACGCATTACTGTTTATATTTGAACAGTATATATGTTCAAAAAAGAAAGTTCTACGATTAAAGTTCTGTGTTACCAAGGTGTGTATAATTAAAGAATTTCTGCTGTTCTAACTATGGAATAAAAATATGTAAAGAAACCTGCACGGTTTCTGAAAAGGGCGAAGGGAAATCGTTGGGGAACTTTTTGCTACAAAAAAGAAGTCACCATTATGAAATATTCCACCAAATCGCCGGTCAGCAATCAGTCAAGTCATCGAACTCTTCCCTAACGAAGACTATTCCAATAAAAATTCCTTAAGCCCCTCGTACATGATTCAATAAACATTGAATCAAATTCTTGAACAAGCAGTTGGATGAGTGCGTACACGATCCAACTGGAACAATCAAAGGGTTGTATTCAAGTAGTGTTGAAAGTGCTTGGATGGTGCTCGTACACGATTCGATAAGTTAAGCGGAAGTGTGAAGGTGCCAAAAGCACATGAGTCGATTTGCTCTTTCTGCGTTGAAAGCGGGAACATGGAGTGAATGTTAAACATGATATGCGTCGCTTGTAATAAAATAATAACCTGATTAACGACTGCGATTCTGTAGTTGGTGATGCCTCGAACATCGACTTTTTATTGCTCTATTCAAAACTCTTTTCAATTCTTATAAGTTTTTATTTATTTTCTGTTACACGCACTTCTATAAACATCTAATGACAACTAACAATCCAAAGTGAAAATGCATATTTTATTATTATTTCGTTACATTCGCACTCCAGTTGATCAAGATAGCGCCATATGGAGGCATACTAATCGTGACACTTCGTGTCGGAATAGATTTATTTGCGTTCATTACTACATGCAGATTGTAGGCTCGTGTGTATTATGCGGCGGAATATTAATAGCATTGCGTCGTATTATGAATAACACATTATTTGCTACAAAAATCATGGCCATAATGTTGAATACGCAAAGGCGGGTTAAAGAAGGTTAGATTTTTTATTATATTCGATGCATGGTTTAATGTGCTCGCTCACCAACGTGGAAGCAGCCAAGTAGTTCCAAGTACTTTTCGCTATTTCTTTCACGGTTTAATGTACTCGCTCACCAACGTGGAAGCAGCCAAGTAGTTCCAAGTACTTTTCGCTCTTTCACTCTAATTTAATACTTCCATGACTCGAAACTTTGTTAAATTTTAAGTTACAACACTTTCACATACGTTGGAAAAGATTACATTGTTTTGTGTCGTATAGTAAAGTGTACCGAGATACTTCTATGTTTAGCAGCTTTGAGCTTCCTACATACAGTAAATAAAAATTCGACCTTTCCAATAAATTATGAACAACTTAGTGGCACTTTAAATATTAATATCCTAGTGCTTCTAAATACAATACAAACTTTATTAGGAATTGTAGTAAACCCTCTGTATCAATTTCTATTGCAATAGTGATTGTACAAAAACTACAGAAGAAACATCAGGTACACTTTACATCAGCAAGATGCGATGGAATTTCTTGTAGCGACACTTTATTTTATTTTATTTAGATTTTCTGATAATATCTTTATTTCGCATCATAAAAACAAGGGCTTAAAAATTCCCTACTCCATGTTCACATTTTTACTTTTGCATTCCGATTTCCGGAAGCACAGTTGTCACGTGTTCAAGTCACCAGCGATGTGATTGGTAGATCACTGAGTTGAATTCAATAAAAATAGGACAGGTTCTAAATAGGACGAATTGGATGAGAAGACTTGAATTCAAGAGATTTCCTGTGTGGAGTCTGACTCGTGACGTCATTTTCATCCAATTGCTTGTTCAACGCTCTTGTTCAAGCTTTATTGAATCGTGTACGAGGGGCTTTACAGAAAAAAATGCAAAAGCATATCTACTGGGAACCTTGTAGGTATCTATGAACGAGGAACAACGAAATTGGAGGTTTCAGTTTTACGTACTGCCGTCAAAGACAAATAAATGACTTGGTCAACCTAACAAAGAACGACGTTCTATCACAGAACAATAGTAAGAAGTGTTATTCCATATACTATCAACAGTATAAAAAAGTGCTGCCATCTGATGATTTGGGAAGTCGGTTTGTCCGATTACCTGCATTAAGGTCAAGTAGAAAAATACTATTAACTTGAAAAAAAAAAAAAAAAGTCGAATCTGATTTGACTCTACGTTAGATAACATTTATTGAAATAATTCGTAAAATATGATGCAACCAAGAATCTTTTTTGTTTCGTACAATAACATATTTAAACGTGTCTGTTAGTTATATTCAATATAAGAGGGATCCTTTTTTACAGAATACGTCGTCATATTTACTATAATTATTTCGGTAGCACAAAACACAGCACATGTCAACTGTACAGATCCATTTAATAAATAGTAATACCAAGCAATAGAAAATATTGGTTACGAAACTGTTTTTTATATATTTTCTCTCGAAACACTTCAGCTCAATCAATTACAACTACATGGTAGTACCTGACACTTCCAATCCTGCACAGTAGCCAATTACTTTGCGAAACGAAAAAAGTTCTTGCTTTCAGTTCCAGGTACCATTATCTTCAGAAACTCTGCAATGTCAACGAACTATTACAGACGACGACCCAAAATCTACGTGTCGCTAGTATCGAAGATGTATGCGAAAATGTCGAAGAAATACTTCTTGTTATTGTTCCGTAGTTCTACTCTATCATTGAATGGTTTGAATCAACTATTTGTATACGCGGATGATGTAGATTTAATAGGGGACGATATAGAAGCACTACAAAGCAACACCGATGTCTTAGTAGAAGCGTGGGATGAGATAGGTCTACAGGTAAACATAGATAAAACAAAATACATGGTAACAAGCCGAAACACAGGGAATGAAGGGAATAAAAACATAAGATTTAGGGATGAGGTCATAGAGAAAGTAAACAAATTTAAATACTTGGGAGCATGCGTAACAAGCAAAAATGAGGTCACGGAAGAAATAAAAAGTCGCTTAGTATCGGGGAACGCATGTTTCTATTCAGTCCAGAAGCTTTTAACCTCGCGATTAATATCAAGGAAGTTGAAATTAAAAATATACAGAACGGTTATTCTGCCGGTAATAATTTACGGCTGCGAAAGTTGGAGTACAACCTAACAAATGAACATAAATTACGTGTATTTGAAAATAAGGTTTTGAGAAAGATATACGGGCCGAAACGCGACGAGATGACTGTACAGTGGAGGAGACTGCATAATGAAGAATTCCACCACGGACTGCACGATTTACCAGATGTTGTAAGAATAATGAAATCGCTTCGACTAAGGTTGTCATGTAGCTCGGATGGGGGGAAAAACGAAGATTATATTCTATCCTAGTTGGAAGACCGGATGGAAGGAGGCCATTGGGAGGACAATATTAGAAGAGATCTTCGAGAAGTAGGTGTTCGTGATGAAAATTGGCTTTATAATGTCCAGGATAGAATCCAATCGCGAACGTTTGTTACTGCGGCGATGAACTTGCGAGTTCCATAAGCCATAGAGTTAGTTAGTTTTACTCTATACAAATGCTCCACAAAAACACCTTGGATGGAAAGTCATTGATATGATTCAGCGGATGGAGTGGACTTTTATTCTACAATCTCCTCTCTTTACGACATTTCTTATGTTTGTTTCAAATTGTTTTAACACGCGTTTCATACCACGTATTCAGATTACGAAACCTATGTTTACGAACTGGTCATGTAACTTATAAACCTGGCCACGGAAAAATAAGTAGAATACAAAAAAATATTTCGTAGTCTTTAACATGCGATATCATACTTTTTTCGTAACTGTCAGTTATTACGTGGATACTCAAATGCAGTAAAAGATGGGCTAAAACATACAAATACATCATTATATTATCATTGTTTGGTTACACTGCAATAAAAAAATAACGTGGGACAATGTATGCCCATTCTTTCTTTGCGAGACCCTTCCTAACATTTAAGTTCATAAGTAAAAAAAGGTAAGTAGTGGAAGTTTTCTTCACATTAAGATATATTATATAAGGGAGCTCTTTGCGCCCGCCCCCACTTTTAAAAAATAATTTTCATAATATTTCAAAATCTAAGAATATTTTTTAAAAATGGAGTATAGTTCCCTATTACTTACAGATTACTATGAAACACAATGGGCAGCGACTCGAGATATTGTCACCGAGCCGCCGTAGCTCAGTGGCAGAGCGTTGGTGTAACATTCGGGAGATCGTGAGTTCGATCCCAGCGGCCGACCATCCTGACAGGTTTTTCCAGGCATTTTCCTCAGTCACACCAGGCAAATGCAGGGATGGTACCTTCAACAAATGCCTTGGCCGACACCTATCGGAATCCTTTCCCCTGCCCTATCCCGGTCTGAGAGCCGTAAATGCCTAAACGCCGTAAATAAAATTAAAATTCGAGATATTGTCCGTTGATGAGTAATAAGCCTTCAACATTATGACGTCATAATCTTTGATAACGTGCTACTCAATAATTGCTAACATCTCGAAATCCGTATCATCATATTACGTAATGTTTTGTAAGAACTAGGGAACTCTGTTGGAAAATTTCTGATATTGCTATTAGATTTAGTTAATATTTTGAAAAAATAATAATAAAAAAAAAAGGTGTGAGCGGGCGCAAGGCGGTCTTAATGATATTACACTCGTTATTTTGTTAATATAACTTAAAATTGAGAAAAGTTCATATTGGATAAGCTGTTTTATTTTCATATTGGAAAGGATAAGAAATACTCATGTAAAACGAACACCTCAGAATGTGACTATCTTAGAACTAAATGTTAGCTCTAAAATGAAACAGTTCTTTATGAGAACACGAAGTTTTATTATTTCTAATTTTCCAATTGTAAAAACATTTCTTAAAACACCTTCAAAAATTTATTTCACTTTCAACGTAAGCTTCTCCTTCTAAATAAAGCAATTTCCTTTATGCAGTTAACTTGACCGTTTTCAACATTTCTGGATTCGTCTACGTCGAGACATTCTACTACATTGCTATCGAAGAAAAGACCTATTTTTGTTTACTAATATTATTTTTTAGAAAAGTTGAATATTCAAAACATGACTCATGTTAAAACAAGCTCTAACGTTCACAATATAAAGCAAAAAAAAAGGTTCACAAAGCAAACTAGAAAAAAAAAAATCTGAGCTAAACAATAATGATCTGTTTATAGAGGCAAAAAGGACACATCTACACCACCAGCACATTCAGGAAGTTATCAAGGCTTACTGAAATCACACATTGGCCATAACGTAACCTCCCAGAACAATAAAGCTACATTTTTTAAAATTATTTTATCAGAGGATTGCGAATTACTGACGAATCGCACCACATGAAAATTTCCACCTTATTCAATACGACTGGTAAGGTTTTTTTTTTTTTCGTAACTTTCAACAATTCTTCATTTTTTACCTTACTTTTGATCATATTTCTGAACCTCTCCCTGATCAAAATCAAGTTCTAAGACCCTCCCTGAATCTTCAGGACTCTGGAGACCTCGAACACTCTCTCACAGGAAACAACTATACTACAAATTACAAATTCCACGAGACTGCTTGTAACAGAAAGGAACGGCGGAATACGAAACAAAGAGACAGGACAGCGTACACAAAAAAATATAAAACGATAAAAATACATTGACATCAAAGCTAATATAAAGCAGCGTGCAATAGAAGTTACACAAAAGTTCATGATAGATTTATAAAGTAGCTGAAGACGAAACATTAACCATGTAAATGAAAACTGCGACAGTGCTCTCGATGTAACAAAGAAATTCGTCACAGAATAAACAAACAATTAAAATATATTTAATTGTTTGATTATTCTCGGGAAAATTTCGTTACTTCAGCAATAACTCTAACGCCTCGGAGTCCACGATATATTATATTATGAAGGTACTCTTTCCCTAAAATCAAGAGTTTGGTTGTTTCAAACACAAATTTTCTTCCTCTTGTTTACACTTAAGCAAACATATCACGCACGAAGTTTTTATCTTGTCCTGAACTCTCACACCGAAGAGCTTTCATTCGTAATTAGTAAGATTACAGCCGAAATCGCAGTGTACGCTTACGATAATTCTTGCCACATTTTCCGTGTTTCAACGCGAGACGCAAAATCACCAAGACTTACTTACTTAGCAAACTTAACTCCAGGAAATAGGTATTTCAAGCATTACTTGCATGCACAATACCTCACATTTAATCTAAAATTTGTGCATACGACATGAATCTAAGGCACTGTGCCCTGTTGTTGATCTTCTACCCAAGCAAAGCCTACATTTAGTTACAGTAGCTGTTCCTTTGTCAATTTACTTACGTATCAAATTCTTCATCGTGGAATAAACTTAACTCAATTTCTTGTTCTGCGTTCAATGTTAGTAATAGTGCATGCATTTCACAAAACGTAACCACAATTTCTCCCATCACTTCAGGCAATGTTGTTATTTGAAAAAATCATTCTAGTTTAGACCTACGTTGTTATTGCTACATCCATCTTCACTGGAGTCCTTCTACCAATTACTCAATTTCCTCAACACTGCTTGCACTGACAAGGACAGAATACAAATACACAATGCAAGCGTTATATATAATGCAAGTACAAATATAATAGTCACTAAAATTTGCATTACCAACACATGCACACCGATGCTTATGAATGATCACCAAGCTACACCATAGTAGGGTCCCATGAACATGATAAAAGCAAACAATTGCCCAAACAATTAAAAACAGAAGCGTATATACACTGTACTCATCATTGCTTATTTAAGTACCATGGAATTACAGCAATATAAGATGTCATGTCTTATTCTAATGACCACGTGACGCACGAAACAAAGCGGAAGTCGATTCAGTTTGATTTGTCCTTGTAAGACGATTTAACGTGATTCAAGGGAGGAGAGGGATGGATGAGTGTCAAAAACTGGACAAGGTTTTCGTTGCATTTATTTGAGTGTTATACACGCATTTGCATTCGTATGTCGTGTCAATATGTTTATGTTAACATACATTTGGTTTCGTTACAATGACAGTATTTCACTAACCAAGAAGATCTTTCTAAAGGTCAGTTCTACAATCGACCGCTAAACTTCTAGTCAGCGCTAAGTCGAGGCCAAGTTTGATTTTGACCAATGAAAGTACGCAAAATGAGAGTTGGCCTCAACTTAGCGATGACTAGGAGTTTAGCGGTCGATTGTAGAACTGACCCTAAGACCAGTAACATTTTGAAGGAAACTGCGGGAAACACTAATTTGAGGAAGCTGAATTCTACAGTGAGCGTTTTACTGTAAACTGAATTTTGATTCACCTGCAACTAAATAAAACTGGTCTGACAACAGCTCTATAAGATCTAGAAAAAAAAGAAAAACTCTTGTACTTTTTACAATCCTCTATAAATTTACTACATATGCAGGTGATATTGTTGTTTAAAATTACAATCTTATCTTGTAGAATCCTCACTATGCAAAGTAAAAAAGCTCGCAAGTACTTTCGCAACTCGATGTGAACTCCTGGTTGCTTTGACTAAGACCTCTACGGTCGCATATTCATAAACCTTTCTCCTTACCTCCAAACGTATGAGTATGCAACTACATCGAGCTGAGAAAGTACTTGCGAGCTTTTATACTTCTAATAAGTGCAACTTCGAGTATCGTGAGGATTTCTGACATAAAAATAAATATTATGATTCTGTCCTCTCCACGCTATCTATCCATCGTTAGGAATTAGATATAACTCCCAAAATTAGAACAAAAAGAAAACGTCTTAAATGTTGAACAACGCTGGATTAGTGTCCCGCAATACATATTAGAAAACATTTTGTCTTGGACGACTAGATTGTAAAGACAGATAACAAATGGTGTACAAAAGCTGTGTAGTGAATAAGGGAAAGTTTACAGAAACCAAAAAAACGTTTCTCTGTAGAACAATAGTTCGAGCACAAAGTGTATGAAGGGAAGTCAGTACACAAGGTGAATTCATATTTTTACAAGCTTGTGCTAACTGATGCAGTCGTTACTATATATCGTCATTACTGCATGTCTGAACATACAGGACTCGAAAATTTAACATAAAATTGGCTAATCACAATACTACCACCGACAGTCTGTTGTCAAAATGGCGGATTCGCTTTCAGACTGCACGGTAGTGGAACAGGGAAATGCGATTCGATATTTAGTGTCAGAAAGAGTTAAACCAAGTGCAATTTACAGTAGTGTGTGTGCATAATCTGGAGACAATTACCATTAAAAAATGTCTAAGTGGTGGGAACTGTTTAGAAACGGTCTTTCAAGAGGATAAACATTGACCTTATCGAAGCAACAACATTTGAAACAATTGAAAATATGAATTAACTTACTCAGAAGAATCGACGCATAACATTGGCCAGCACTGTGAAGCCAGCAATTCGGTCAAAAAGGCGTGGTACTCCAACAATAGGAGTAATCCTGCATTACTTATCTTACCAAATCAACAATGAAGTGCACCCAGGAAGACGATTTAAAAGAAGGCAATCACAAGAATTATGTAATAGTACAAGAGGTTAAATCAATGTAACTTCTACACACCAATCACTCTCTTCTGTTACCAGATAATTAAGAAAAGAGAGAATTTGAGATTCTACGACATCCTCCATATAGCCCTGATCTTGCGCCTTCTAATTTCCACGTGATTGATTTACTTTAAAGAGTGTAAGTTCAAGGACGATGCAACCGACGTTATAATACTGTTTTACGTGCTAGACATGCTTGCAACAGTAAAAAGTGTCCGTGTTTATACTGTGGTCACTGGAGAAAAATTAGTCTGCAACAGAAAGACTTATTCACATACGCTATGCGAAAAAAACAAAAGACAAACGGCATGGAACTACAACAGATTTATTTTGTTGACAAGGATTAGTTCTCGAAAATCTCACAACGAATTGATTTTCCGTAATTCAGCGTCCTCAAATTAAAATAGCATCTCTCATAATTTTTGTCTCCTACAGAAAGACATCACTTGTAATACGCAGTAGCTTTAACTTTACGTTTTGAATGAATTAATTAAGAGTACAACGATACTCCGAAAAACCCAATCTCTTTTATTATTGATTTGGGTCATGATATAACGCAATGCCTCGACAAGAAAAGTTTCTTATATCTTTTAGTTGTCTCATTAAATATATTACGCATAAAAGAGAGAATTTGGAAATTTAATTAGTCTATGATGTAGACTACAATGACAATGATGGATTACATACAGATGACAGACAATACACGTGTTAAATTGTTAATGGACAGAAGCCAACTACAGACGACATTATAATGCTATATGGCACTGACAAAGGAATTCAGATAGGCATGTTTCATTCCATCATTTTTTTTTTCTTTTCGCTGATGTCGACATACGTGTCCACGATTTTGAAAGACTTCTACGCACTTGACCGTTAAAAGCGACTACAGCTGCATGACCCTACAAAGAACCTCCTAACACGTTACCACATGCATTTATGAATACTTCCAAGTTGAATACGAATGGCGTGCTGGAAAATTGAACGTTTTCCCTCGAAAACTTTAATAATATAAAGCATCTTTAGAAATGATCTGCACACAATGTTGGTAAGGAAGGATGTTATAAAAAAGATGCGATCACAGTAATGGACGTACAAATTCTATCAAGCATGCAGTACTTAAAATAGACGGGCGGGATGAGAAGTGATCTCCAACTTTCTAGTGCGAGCAGGTGTACAACACCAAGCACTAGCAATAATCAGAGGCAGTTCTAACTACGTACACCTCCATTCAACTGTAATATCTTAGTTCTGCAGTATATTTTTTTGCTTATTCTTGCATGTGTCTTTTGAACAAAGTTTTTTGCTGTCCACCAGAAGACATTCATAAAATAATAACGAGTTTCTATTCGTTAAAAAAAGCCGTCGTAAAATTCCTTTGAAAAATAAGTAATTGCATGTTTCAGTTCTACGCCTGTAGAATAATAATATTAGGAGAAGTACCGGTAAGAGTAAAGCACAAAGGAATGGAACATGTCAAAACAGTAAACCCCAATCCTCATTTACGATCACTTCTGCGGGAAAGTAACTTCAGCTGATCGCATCACACACTTCCCCAATCATATTGCTGACACGCTTCCATATGAAAGCAACACATTTCAACTCATTCCACGTAAAAGCAAGTAATAGAACTGCTCACCTGACACACGGATATATTCTTCATGTAGTTACACACTAAAAACGGACAGGGAATCCCTCAAGGTGGCCATTTGCTTCTCCTAATTCGACCTACAGAGATAATTGTTTAGAATTTTACAGTCATTTGTTGATTTTACTTTCTTCGAGCATGCATTAGGAGAAAAAAAATCTGCTTACCTTCTAAAGCTTTCTCTGGTATCGTAAATTGGTGTTTACATATGAACTCATCTACTTTCTACTAAAGAACCTGGAAGTTATGGGAGAGTCGTGGTATAAAAAGAATAATAGGTTTTCCTTCATCAATACTAAAGAAAAGATTTTAGCAGCTCAAAAACTATAAAACTGCCCGAAGAGGCACTACATCTAGAGTGATCAATCAAAATTATTTCTTTCGTTTTTGAAGGGAGTTAGAATGTTGTAGGTTTTCTTCCTTTTATAGGTTAACTTAAACCAAATAGTTTGGAAGTTTGTAAAGGCATATTTAAATTACAGTATAAGCTACACTCGAAAAAGATGCTGAATATGTATCTCTTCAGGTCTTTCCAAAACTTAATTCTACCTTTGATTTCTGAAAGGAAGAAAGGACACTTGTTACATATAAAATCGATTATTTTTCACGCACGTTGAACACCTACGGAAGCAACCATCCAGGGTGAAATAAAAAGTATCACTACGCTAAAGCCGAGAGAGCTGGGTTTATAAACTGTAGAAATCAATCAATCAATTTTGGCCTCTTACATTTTCTTAACACCAAAGGCCAAGCATATTTTCGAAGTAAAACTGGGTACTTACTTACAACCTAAGATAATGATAGTACTAGTAGTAGGGGTTTCTAACATAATTAATGCCTACAGAGAGTTCTGATGAAAATAACGATGGAGTCTAACATTGTAGGTCGATTCATTAAATTCTTAATGCACAGGAATAATCTAAAATTCTTCATTTGATCTGTAAATATCCGTTCAACCGTTTTGTTTAGCAAGACAAAGACAAAAGCATGGAGGCTCAAATGATTTCATCACGAAACGTATGAATGTTCCGTGCTGCTTTATATGAAGAAGAGGTATCATGGATAACGAAGTTAATGATGTAAATTGCCGATAATGAAATCAAACAGTGACAAGAGTACGAGCTCATTGGTTTTCGTCGCTAGGAAATTTTAACGAGGATCAGAATAATTTACATATGGACAGTTGTGCACAGTGCACATACTTAAACAACACTTTTTAAATACCGATATGTGTCATTTAAGTGTGTCGAATGTACAGACCCTGCTAAAAATACTTTTTACTTATTTACTTTGCCCATCCGATGTTTCTCTGCGATTTCGTGCAGCATTATCATAGAGATACCTGAGACACGGGTCAATAAAGAAAAGGAAAAATACGTACAGAAAAAGTAACTGGTATCATGAGAGATAGAAAATAAGAACTTACCGTATCTTGAGTGCCACGTTATTCCCGTTGTTTTGTTACAATAGCAAGTAGTGAGAAGATAAGTGTTGAGCTAAAAATGGCTGTCACTTTCGACAAAATAATATGAGCGGCCATTTGTAATGACACGTTAGAGAAAATATCTAAAGCTACAGAAAATATTTCAAATTTGTATGTTGCATAGAGTGTCAATTGTTACGACGATTAAAAAGTGTATTTTTCATGTTTTATTCTTGCTGTCAGAGCAAGTCTCAATTTAATTGAATTCTTAAAAAAAAAAAAAAAAAATGAAACTGACGAGTAAGAACACAATGCAGCACAGTTAAGAAAACTAAATATCGCATTGCGAAGGAGATACATTCTGCAAAACTTAACAATGGAGTCTTTGTTTACGTAGTTAATAATATATGTAACTAGCTCCGAGAAATTAGAACCGCCACCCATGCGTTACAGGAGTTAACTTGTAAATTAGCCTTCATACCACAAGATTATTTAACGTGAGAAGGAATACTTGGAGGAAAATTTTGACAAAAAATATGCTCTTCTATTCCCATATATCTGTACCTAAAAGATAGAAGCGCGTCAATTTCGACCAAAACGTGATAAATGCAGTTTTGTACAGCACTCGAAAAGCAAATAATAGTTGCTCGGTTCTTGTTGTTAACATATTAATAACTGTGTAGTTTGTTCATTTAGTTTCTCTGTGAAAGGTTATTTTTTTTTTCTTATTTTGTGACTTACGCGCTTCTAGTTCTCAGCTACAGATATTGTTCTTGTTAAAGATCAAATCCAGCATAATCCCACAAACAATGTATCTTAAAAAGAAATGTCAGATCCAACCTACCTAATGCTGTCTCAACTGAGTTTGAAGATACCAAAATAAATAAAAGTGTTGAATAAAAATTCGCCAAGACAAACTTGCAAAAAGAGAAATTCAGTTCATTCTGGTAGTGCATAGAAATCTAAATATCAACGCTTTATAAAATTTTTCAAGCTTTTACCTACCATTATATTTTGCGTGTTATGTTTGTATTCTTGATTTCCCCATAATACCGTATTACCTCATACATTTATTTAAGCAATTACACTATGCCTGCAGAAGCACTGTTGATGTTACAACGTCTAATATTATTGCATCCCAATGGAAAACTTCGTGTTGTAAAACTGTGAATCGTATTTTTATAATACATAAATAAGTATGCTGCGCTAAGCGACAGAACAATTAGAATCGCTAATTTTACAAGCAAACAAACTACAGTAGTTAGGGTGTTTCTGTCATCGAAAGAGAGAGAGGGGGATTAATTCCCCAAGCATACCTGTACCTATTGGAGTACAGGACATAAATACACTGAGTTTTCCCTCCCTACACAAAAACAGGTAATTCAAGTATCAGGAAAAACACACACGGTGCCAGGGAATTTACCCCCCTTTCACACCCTACAAATAACGCCCTGTCACTAGTCCAGTGATTTGGTGTAATGACGGCTCTTGTGAAATTTGCGTTACATGTAAAAAGCAGATTAAGTCCAGGACTAGCTGAATGTTTCTTTTCTGAATGTTGGCACTACTGTTCCCAACGTACTGCGATATTCAACTGTTAGTGAAAGCCAACAATCTTTCGCGTCAAAGAGAGAAGGACATACTAATGTGTTCAGTGTTTGCGGCAGTGAGTGCTGAGTCTGCGCCAAAGTGTTGCAAACAAGGATGCTTATCAACATACAATAATAAGGTGTGCTTTGTTTGGAGGGGAAACTAAATATAAACAAACAATGCTAAAATAGTTCCACTAAGAAAATCTAACTCCAAAAGCAAATGTAAGAAAGCATGTTTTGGTGACACAAAAAGGTGAAACAAACACAAATATTAAACACATTTTAAACTAAAGAAGAACACGATCTCTATTTGTAAAGTTTAATATAATGTCAGTGTGCAGAGGATACATTCCGATAAACAAAAGTTTGGTGGAGCGTAGCCAGCTAGCCATAACTTCAGGTACCATACGGTCATCAACGACTCAAAAAAAAATAGTGTGCCAGAAAGCATTCATTAGTCTGCATGGTCTCAACGATGATGGTAAAATTCGCTGCATTAGAGTACTATTTCTTTGTGGTAATCTCTATCGGCCCAACGGAATGAAAACTATACGGTAAATGCCGAAAAACCATGCGTTAAAATTCTTATTCATAAACATATTGAATCAATCCCTACAAAACAGTACCATTATTCCGGAAAATATTAATATTATTCATTAAACGCAAGCTTGTTAGTGAAAATTATGTTTGATATTTTCACGGTGAATACCTAGAAATAAAGCTAAAATATCTTACAGAACAATTTGATCCAACATCCGAACGGCTCAGATGGACACCTGCTGCACCTCGAAGAAACTTCAACTGAAGCTTAAATCAACGTTCTTTAATAACGCTGAAAAAATGTGGCTGGAAATGACCCAGTCGTACACAAGAGAGCGCGAAAAAAGTTCTGGAATGCTCTGCAATATAAAGAAAACTTTGTGCAGAAAACTATGATCTCGCATTACTGACAGTTTATTCCATACAAAACGTAAGTCTGCTAATTCAGTGCAAGAGTTATTCCACTTAAGCAAACTGACGCTCAATGCATTTGAAATTCCGTAACATCAAGACAGGAAACAGTTACTTGAACGTCTATAGAGAATGTTAAGGAAAAGGAACAAATAGATGAACTCCACTTATTATCCGATAGTTACGGGATGCAAAACAGAAACCACACGATTGTGGTGTTTTCTGGCCCTCTCAGAAACCACGAGTTTCAAGGTTAACATTTATTTCCCCTATCAGACGATATTCAATCCTAAAAAACGACAGCGATTTTGGTATAGTGGGAAAGTATTAAATGTATAATTACGTACTTTAAGAATGAGTTTTTAATACTATACCTATTCAGAATCTCATGGGGAGATGGGGAAGAAGGGGGGGGGGGGGCTTGAAACGGAAAGCAGAAACTTCCACCGTTACGTGTCACATAATTCTGTATTACCCATTCCTTCACGTCATTTGTCAAATACGGCAGAACAACAACAAGGGGAGCGTAATTTCTTTTGGATTAACGCCTTTAGACACATAATATTGTCCCCATTACCCCATTGTCCCTAATTATTTTCATAAAAGCTAAGCACCGCCCGGGCGCAAACAAAGTGAGGAAAAGTTTGGTACAGAACAGTAGGCCTACATTCGATTTGAGATCTGGCTGTCTAAAAGCATGCGCACCCTCATTGTATTTGGTAGTATCCCCATAAATTATGGCTACTCTACAGTCTACCCTTGGTCAAAGGAAGGTGCCCATACAAAATTTGGAGTACACAGATCTAACGGTGTGGTTTTAGGATTAGGGCTATTGATTCATAGAAAATAGCAGACAGAACAAGTACGTAGCTAGAATGAAGGTCCTAGCCGTTACCTCCTACTATCACTACCTCCGGAAGTGCTCCCCGTGTGACGTAACAAGCCTATAAACAATAAAATTGAAACAAATAGTTCCAGAGTTATAGTTGGGTCATGTGTCGCGCAGGGAAATATTGTAGAAAGGGGGTTCCGGACCGCCTTCAACAATTCTTCTTTCTATTGCTATTTTAAGATGTAATTATAACGTACATTTCATGCCCACACATATCTTGGATTCCTCGAAACCACATTCTCAATAGTGGTACGTGTATGTGACGCCGCAAATACAAGAACAATTAAAACAAACAAAATAATTACATAAAACTGACATACAGGAAAGATCTGCAAACAAACTAATAATAATAATAATAATAATAATTAAAAAAAAGATTCTTAAACACAACAGTCTATAATAAAGGCTTATGTATTTATTAAAAAAAAAAATATTAAATAAATAAATAAAAACTAACATCAACTTTCACTTACAAGCTGGTTCCTTCAATTTTCTTCACCATACTTTTCGTTTTCGCTATAGAACTATCTATTTTTACTAAAAAGTCAGACACACTTTTTTCAGAAATGTCACTGTTATTTACACCATGTTCTTCACTTTCCTTCATAATTGGAGAATGTAAGTTTTCCACAGACCCTTCACTAGAAAGAGATTTGTAATGTTCCGGAGACAATGGACTATGATCATTACTCGCAATAACGACTTCACCTTGAACGGAACCCACTGGCACTGGTATCAATAGATGTTCTCGCAGAAACAAGCTGTCATTCGTCCATAATCGATTGACACGACGTATTTGCTCCATCTGTAAGCAGAAATAGGCATTAGTTTATTTACTTAATGTTACAGGTACAACATTATATTTTTACGTTGCAACAAGATTAATGTCCCGTGCCAAAGTTCAAAGCCAAAAGCCTCAGGTTTGTGAACCAAACCATGCCTCAGACCACTAGGGTGAAAACATTACAAGTTAAAAAAGAAAAACTTTCCTCAAATTCCTAAGAAATTGACCGCATTTCATTTCTGCACTATCCGTCCACTGGTGTGAAGGTAAATGAAATAATTATGGGTCCGTTCAAAACCTCACACCAACTCCTAGGTTCTAATTCCTGAGTTAACAACAAACCTTGATCACCTACGCAAAGCGCCTTTCTTTACATGTGACTCAAACAACAAAGATGTGGGTTGCATAGACAGATAAGGCAGAAAGAAAGGGACTTATATATTAGAATACAAAGACATTAACTTTACGAACACAGAGGAAAGCGGCAACGTTACTCCAAAGCGTGTTCATATCATAAGAGATGAGATGGACAGAGAGAACTGATACTAGGGAGCAGCCATGATGCGAACTCTATATACACAGGGTGGTTCTGAGTCTCTGTACCAGGACTTTAAATGGCAACAGGGACTGATTTTGGTCCATCAGAAGCAATTCGATAGCTCATACCGTTTGGCAGCTACAAGAGTTGATTGGTAAGCCAACAATAAAATGATGTAGAGGGTTGCCGGAGTAAATAAAGGTTTGAAATTAAAGCAAATTAAGAAACTGGAAACGCGGAATCAAACCATGAACTAAAGGTCTTAAAAAATATATTTCAAATTCAAATTGTGAATTTCCGGAAACGAACAAAGGCCTCCCGGGAATAGTGACACAGGGTGAGGTAGAGGTGCAACTTCAAAATTTTAAATAGAAACAGGGTTTGATTTTGCTATCTTTGAAACTGTAATGACTACGTCATTAATTTGTACAATTATTAATATATGTTTATTTGTTTATATATGAACTAATGTTATTTTTATTGTTAGATCGGCCAATCAAAGATGTAAATATTAGGAAAATGTGTGCACACAAAGGTAGTTTGGTAATCGTGTTTTGTTCCGGTAATTCTCGTATAAATTAATGAAGTATTCTCAACCGAACACGTACCAACAGGCACTCTCGTTGATATGTATTGTGTAAAATAATTCTGTCTAAACTTTCGGTTCACTAAAAAACGGTCAAGCTAACACTTCGTACCGCAAAACGACGCAAGCGGGAGAAGAGGAAGTTTCAAGTCCCACATACTTGCTCTTTGTCCTGCGCGGCGCCGGAAGTCACCTGATGGTTTTTCGAGGAGTAGGCAACTCAAGGGTAAGTCTCAACTCAGAGAGGAACCGAAAAAATACCAGTAAAAGTGCAGTGTTACAAAAGATGTTAGTAAGGAATTTAAGTGAAATACTCCCTCGGACAGTTCAGGAAATTTATGCCCTTCACCCTATTTCTTTATTTATTTTATGCTGAATTTTTCTGTCGTATTTGTGCCGACTGCAACGAGCGTACGAAAAAGCTCTGATTTCCTTGTGAGCGTGTTTTTTTTTTTTTTTTTTTTTTTTTTATTTTTTATTTTAGAGTGAAACAATTTCAAAGGGAATTTCTTTATTTTTAAACATAGCTAAAACTGCTCTTATGGTGTATTTTTATTTTTGTGCAGTGAGGCATGAGCATGTGTATAAATTTCTTTGCAGAATGCTTGGGATTATGGTAGCATGAAGGGAGTAAAAGGAAACAGGGCTACAAGGGAGACAAGGAGGAATTTTATGTTTGCAATGGTGTAATTGTGGATTATACGAGTATGAAATAAATATTTTTTTCTATTGTTTATTCTCTTTCTTACTTGGCTTTTGGGAGCAGAATTTTTAGATTCTTATTATTGTGGCAGATAAATTGAGGAATCTGTTTTCAGAATATTTAATATATTCCTTCTATATTTTCCCCTTCCTAACTTATTAAAAAATCCCAACCTGTTTTCCTAATTATGGAATGGTAACGGTCTATGGTTCATAAACCGTGTTTGCAAGAAAGGATATGAGACAACGGAAATGAATGTTATTTCTGTCTTGAGAATGAATCGGAGGTATAATGAAATCATGCAACTCAACAGGATTTTGTGGTATTGACTGCAAAGCTATTTTGCCAATTAGTAAAGGAAATGAGAACATATTGTTGTTGTAACAACGGAATTTTGGAAACCACGAAATTAAAGTTGGCTCCGGAATGATATCCTTTCAGAATTGATCAACAGGAAAGATGGGCTCTTCTATCCTTAATTTCCATCCAAAATTCCCTGTTTTCTCTAAAAAGTTAAAAGACGTAATTTGGGTTGAAATAAATAACACGTGCAATCACTAATTCTCTGAAGATAACACAACAATTAACGTCACGTCGAAATTTCCAGAGGTAATGAGGTCAATCAGAAAGTGCTTAAAATGCTAGTCATATTTGTCTTGTTATGTCAGGGCATGAATAAAGACGAACGACGAACATCGCAGCTACCATTAAGGTCAGATCTATTTCAATTTACCTAGTAGACTTAGAATATTTAGAATCATGTTTTTCTATCACCCGCCATACCGAGATGGATATGGAGTATTAGTATTTATTTGCTTAAATTAATTCAGACACTCTTCAGTAATTATGTTCCATCAAACTTTGCATTAAGAAATAACACTAGTTTCAAATTGTCTATTTTTAGGATGGAAAATTTAGAAGAAGTTAACTGTGTTAGCGATACGGGAAAAAACAGAGTGAAGTTCTAGTACGAAATAATTGCAACAGTAAAGGTAATTTTGGTCACAGGTCATACGGGATATAACAACCTTCTTGTTAAGAAAAGTGACAACAGACACTATTGCTAGGAGATTACTGAATCCTAAGATGACTTTGGCTATGTGAGATGATATGATTACTCGTGTATAATAATAATAATAAATCACAGCCATATTCAATCCACTAGTGGATGAGGCCTCTCCCCGAAGGGAGGAGTTGGTCTACTGCTCCCACGCTGACCAGACGGGTTGGGAGAGGAGAGCCGAAGCTCTCACTGTGATCGCCACTGTCTTTTATTCACAGCAGCTCCCCAATTGTCCTCACGATGCTGGGTCAACACCGAAATATTTGAGCCCCCACCGGGAAATATATACTTCCCTCTCTCTTTGTTATTAGATCGATTCTTATTCTCCATATTCTTTGTAATTTGAGTATTCTTCAATTTACTTATTGTGAATTAATTGTTTATGTGGATCTTATTTGTTCGCGGTGGCTGAATTGGTAGAGCGCTCACCTTTGGCGCTAGGGGTCGTCGGTTCGATCCCTGCTCATGCCATGTGGGCTTTGTAGTGGATAAACACCGTGCGCGTGGATTTTTTCGGGGTTCTCCCACTTTCTTCACTTCACCAATTCATCTCATCATCATTCATCCGGCTTGAGCCAAAGTTGCCTTAAAAATTAAATAAAAAAATATTGTACTAGTAAACCCAAACATATTGCTCTGCCCTTCACTAAGAGCAGGTTTTTTCCCTGGGATTCTGAACTAAAGATAACTGATTTTTGGGGACAATAATTATGATCAAAAAACAGATATCTTCCTTGAATAATACCGTAATTAGAAATTAATGTATTGTATACACGGGATGAAAGCATATTTCGGAAAGAACTCATAATTTTTCAGTTCATAGTAAAGATGCCTTCGAAGTTATTTTGTCTCTAGGATCTTAATGTTTTCCCACAATTCAAAATATTTCTTCAGTTCCCTGGAGGGTTATTAGTATTTTATTACAAACTATACCAAATAACTTCAGTCCATATGTCTTTACTTAATTCCCTATGTTTGTCAGGGTCAAGGTATGAAAGTATAGCAATGTGGCATTGAATGCATAAATAATCCCATCATTTGCCTCGTAAGGCTGCAGGAAAACAAAGCAATAGTAAATTGGGATGAATGTGTGAAAGCTTAACTCCAATCCTACTGATTACATTGATTATCTGCAGCGTAAAGATTTTTTTTTTACAGTTCACTAATTCTACGTAAGGCGATGATCACCCTGCCCTGAAACTAACTTCTAGGTACATGCCTGCTATTCTTCATAGTAATAGTATGTATATTAATAAAACAATTTGTACAACTCAGTGTTTGATTTGTTCAATTTCCAGAGCGAGGAAAGATTTCTCTAGACGGGTTAAAACAGGATCTTTTGCCGTTTCGTATCAGCAACTGTGTGGTTATTTGGGAAAACAGTGCCAGGGAAGATATTTACTTAAGAGGGGGAAATCGCTCGCTACCATCCCCCGCTACAAATCGAACCCTGAATTAACTGTTGTGGGCTGGAGCATTTTTCTTAAGATTCAGAGCAAGGTTATTTTGTGAATCTGGTTTCCAATGTTTCCATTTTCGCATCTTCCACCACACATCCATATCTCCGCGTTCATTCTGAAAGACAGCGAAGAAGCGCGATTCCTGCCGAAAAAGTCGTAGTGAGGATTTGGATTGGTGAAGGAAGCAAAACAGAGAAAGCAAGTCTATCCAGAGGACTCAAAACCTAAATGATTCGTTTTTCCAATTCCTGCTCTTGAAGTGAATCAAAAGAAACTTATAACGAGACTTCCGATCACTAACCTAGCGACAACCAGCAATCCAAAAAGTATTAACGTACTCGATTTGATCAACACATACACACATGATCCCACGCGGAAGAATACTGATGACGTCACTTCTCGTTGGTATGATGCATATATTATTTACATTTCATACAATTCACGGACATAATATCGAGGTTGCGAAGATAGGTTAGGTTATTCCTAAATTATACGAGATGTAAATCACTTTTCACACCACAAACCTAACGCGGAACCAGCAAACTAGTTTCGTGTAATTTTAGTTTTCATATCGCACTTCCACAGGGCATGACAAAGACCTTTGCTTTCCGTATAGTTCCAACACTGATACACATTGCAAAAATTACATTTCTCATGTAAAGTCGTGCAGTTAACGCTTACTACGTGAACTAACCTACCTAACCTGAAAGTACAAATCACCGATCAACAAAGAATAGATTCTGAATCAATTTGGATCGTTCCTATTACGGTGCTGTTATAGTTTTACGTCGCCAAAATTGGAAAATTTACAGGAGAAATGTAGTTTGTGGGTAAGTAAAGGAAGGTGTCTTATGTAAAATTGGCGCGGCGCTGCTTCTCTAAGGCGCCTAATTTATGTAAATAAGGAAGCTTTCTTACCTGCTCCAAAGTGGAAATTAATCGGCCATTATGAGGAACAGACGATAGGAAAACCGATCTTGGCGCCATGAGCGGCGGTAATCCAAGAGCGTATATCTGTCGGAATTTTGAACGGAAGTTGCGTTAATAACTGTGACGTATATGAGAATAAAGAGTGTAAAGACACATGACCGTACCTAACCTCCATGTTTGTATGGTCACTAATTTAAGATACTCTACGAAAACTGCAAGAAACGTTGTTTTTACAGTTCACGTGTTACGTAAAAAGCTAGTAGTAACGCGTTTGACTCAACTTCCGTTTAAAATTCCGACAGCGATACACTCTATCTTGAAAGTGGCAGTTAATGCTTTGGCGCTCACTGGATTTTTGTAGTGTTGCTTGACGGAAGGTAATGTGCATTTTTGTCGAAAAGTAATGCGTGAACTATCGGATGTCGTTTATGAGTACGAGAACAAAATGAGACAGGCGGGCAAGGACGCAGTGGCAAATAGGGAGGATTCATTATTAAAATTTCTGGACAAAGTGCGACCCAAGGACTGGTGAAGGATGACTACAAAGACGGGGTATTCTCCAGGCGTATTTCGAGAAAAGTGTAGTTGTTTACAGTGTCTATAACTATATTCAATGCATTTTCAAGTGCAAATGAGGGAAAATCGTGCGTATATGGCCCGAAGTGCATATAGTGCAAAAGTATCGGAATGGAATGTTGTAGCCGCGATGCGCCCATAAATTTAGCTTTTGGAAGTGAAATAGAGAGGAACAGTGAAAATCTGAACGAAAAATGTCAAGTGGTTATCTGGCGACGTAAAACTATAACGCACATTACTCTACCGAATCCCAAACTTACCCGCAAAGCATGCTTGTACACCACGTATAAGGTGCTGACAGAACACGTGGATTTGTTTTCTTTTTTGGTTAGATTTACTTCTTGCGTCCCTTGCCAAAATAATTTGTGCCCTTGTTCAAAGTGCTGATACACCTCCCGATTCTGCGTAATTGTCTTGCAATGCGAGAATTCCATACACTAGCCTATTACATTATTCAAACTGAAACAAGACATGCAGGCCGTACCCTAAATACTCCCCGGATACCACAATGACCTGACCTAACCCAAATAACTAAAATACGGTAACTAGGCCTAATTAAAGTTTAGCTTACCTTAGAGCTTCACACATTGTCATGACTGAATAATCCGGGGAAGAATCTAAAGTCCAGCCGAAAGGGAATATGAACATACTGCAAAAGATATCTATATATACGGTATATTAAAAAAAAAAAAGCTTAATCTCAGAATCTGCTCCACTATCATTGACCCGGTTGTTCAAGATTGACCCTAGCTTCGGAAATAGGTTACTTACCGTCACACCATACTTTAAGGCAATTCCCTGTAAAGTGTCACTTTTTTCAACTATATGTTTAATACAATGCTCCTGTCGTTTCAAACGATTACTAGTACTTCCATATTTTTTGGACGACTTCGCAAAATCGCCAATGGATTGTCTTTCATCCCTACCCCCATCCGCCATACTTGGCTGCTGCATTGCGTGACCTCCTGATTCAAGAGAAGCTAATAATTATTCTTAATGCCTGTTGTTTAGATCTGCAAAGAACATAATGCGTGTAATTTAGACATAATTTTCATTCTAATCCTGCACCACACAGTTGCTAACCTATTCTCTTACACAAACTGTGGTAGAGACTAAACAAGTGACAATCGGGAATTTGGTTATCAGCGAAACAGCGGCTATATCACTGTTCCTGCGAAAATTAATAATACTAAATATTTTATAAATATTGTTTTGTAGAAACTGTTTGGTGAATTGTAGTGTTGACAGAATAAACAGATATTTAAAACTTTTGATTTGATGAATCTGTCACAAGGCTGTTTCAGTTATCTATTGCAGTCTGACTGAGGATGGAAGGAGTGAGTTAACATTACCAGTTAGACTTTTTGTACATTTTTGAACTCAGCCGCAATCTGTTGGCAATAGTAAGTGACATAATATTTTATATAATTCGCTTTTAAGTATCATAGATATATCACTCTGTGTAATCTTGTCAAAATCAGATGCAGGATAGTTGAAAAAGGAACGTGTTTTCAAAATTGTCATAGCAAAATGTTTCTACCAAGTTTCTAGTTTTCGAGTGTGTTCCGTGCTTTTATTTGAATTGTCTACAACTAAAACCACATTCCAAAAATGTGTAGTGGTTTCTGAATTGTGAATAGTTAAGGAAACGTGCCCCATGATAATGATATAGGTGTACTTTTAATTAGTTGTGTATGAAATGTGACCGTAAATTTATCGCCGAAAATATTTTGGGAAATACATCCCTCCCATAGATACAACAATTTTGTACATAATTCATCAAGGTACTTTGTTATAACTTGAGTGCGTCTCCTTAACTATAGCGGCAGAACCTGTGTTGCACGATGTTCCATACAGATTCTCTTTATTCGATGCTTGCAATATATTGTGTAGGGTCTAATCTTTAGATTGACTAATAACTTGGCCTTCTTAATCATTGAGTACAGAATATTCGAATAAATAATTAATATTTTGGCGCCAATAACACTTCATTGTAAATATTGGATCCTTATCCCGTGAAGGTTATGCCTCGCGTATTAGCTCCTGTTGTATGGCGTTAATATGAGGTGACCATTGGTTCAGTGGATGCGGCTACTGAAAGCTAGCAAAAAAAAGAAAAGGCAGCAGGAGGTGTGCAAGGGGGCACGGTGCGTCCGAAGTGAATTGGGCATACGCAAAAGTGCTGACCATTCGTTAACCGGATGAGGCTACTGAATTCGATTTTGCTCGTATTTTAGCGTCTTGCATGGCTATAAGAAGCAAAACAGTATTTTGAAGAGTTCAGAGTGCTTTCTGGCGGAAGGAGCTAATGTAAGGGATTACCAATTTGGGTTAACACATTCTTCAATACACTTTAAAACCCAGAGTTTCTTTTTTCATTAATTTCGCCTGTAAATAATTCCTGAAAAGTGCATAGTAAAGAAAACCATTTCATTTTAGATGGTTAAAATACAATCACGACTGTTACTTTACTGTAGAATAATATTGCTGTCTAAAATCTACAGCAGTATTGAAGTTCAAGGAAATATTGGAGCTCAGTTAGTGCTCCAAATTAAAACTACTTTCCACCTGTTGATTTCGTAATCGTCTACAACTAATTAACTCTTCCAACTAAAAAGATTACAGATTTTGATGCTCTTCATTTTCAGTAATCTTTATTAGCAAATTACATTATTGTTAAAGTATATCATAAAATTATAAACTACGTCTTTGTCGTATCAAATTCAGTGCAAAATTTACCACATTCTACAAATATTATTAATGATAATATAAATTTTCAAACAGGTTTGATACACCACTTGCAAAGGCGGACTGGCCGAAATCATAAAAAAAATACAGTATGGTTACACCGTCTATTGTGGTCTGGTGGTTGGTTTGTTGGATGGTCAAGTGACACTGGGAAGGTTGAGCGGCAGTTCAAGTTCTGCTCGAGCCGCAGTGGCTCAGTGGTAGAGCGTTCACCTCTTGTGCATGGGGCCGTTGGTTCGATCCCGGATCATGACCATGAGAGGTTTGTGGTGAACGAAAACTATATGCTTTGGTTTTCTCGGGGTTCTCCCGTTTCCTTCCACGAATTTCCCCATCATTCATCTGGCCTGAGCCAAAGTTGCCTAAAGGCCTTAAGGTATTTTTTTTAAATCAGGCGTATCAGAGAGACTATCCCTAATGGGGTTCTTCATTTTCCTGAGTTCCACCTGTGAATGGCGGAATGTCGGGACCTTGGGCTTTGGCTCCGAACCACTCTGCGGCATGAATACAGTGCACACATACCATGAAATGAGCCCCCCCCCCCCACACACACACACACAAGAGGTTTGCTCCAAGCCTCCTGAGTAAAGAGTAGTGGCACACAGTTACCGACTGAAGTCTGTACACAGCTTTACATTTACATAGATTCACATTTTATTTCTAAACCTCAATTAAACCCGCCTGGGACCAGGTGGACTTTTTTTTTTTTTTTTTAATATCCGGGTTTTTTCCAACCCTGTAACTTACAAACAGACAAGACATGTTTCAGGGATGGAATTAAGCAAATTGCTGCAAAATATTTAGAACTAAGCCTAGCACTAATGCAAGTGCGTGATAACGAATCGCTGCTTACAAGGCAAATTGAATTTCGTGCTTTCAATAGTTCACAGAAGTTGAATGCATTTGTGTTAAAATGTATGCTTTTTTAATATAAATCATCTGATTCGTTAAATGCTTCAGCGGAAGCATACTCCGGTTGAAACCCTGGATCGGACAGCTAGACTTTTAGATTTTCACACGTTTCCTGCAGTCATACGAAGTTATTACCTGGATGGTATCTTGAAATAAGATCGAGAACACTTATTTCCACGCAGAATGTTCTTTATGTTTATGGAAGTAACGGCCTATAGTCTTGAAGTGCTGTTAAGACCATAAATATAACATTCCGTCCACTTTAGCTTTAAACCTGATAATTTATTCCGCAGTGTGAGAAATTTAAGAAAACTGATTATATACCGAGGTAACGGAAGAAATAAAAAGTCATTATATACCGGACAACGCATGTTTCTATTCAATCCAGAAACTCGCACGCGATTAATATCAAGGAAGTTGAAATTGAAAATATACAGAACGGTTATTCTGCCGGTAATACTTTACGGTTGTGGAAGTTGGAGTTCGACCCTAGCAGATGAACATAAATTACGTGTGTTATGAAAATAAGATTTTGAGAAAGATATACGGGACGAAATGACTGGAAAATAGAGGAGACTGCATAATGAAGAACTTTACGGAATGTACGACTCACCCGATGTTGTAAGAATAATGAAATCGCGAGGACTAAGATGGGCAGCCCATGTAGCTCGGATGGGGGAAAAACGAAGACTGTTCCATCTTGGTTGAAAGGCTGGAGGGGAAGAGACCTTTGGGAAGACCGAGACGACGTTGGGAGGACAACGTTAGAATGTATCTTTTAGAAGTAAGTGCTTATGATAAAAACTGGCTTGATCTTGCCCAGGATAGAATCCGATGGCGAACATTTGTTACTGCAGCGATGAACTTACGAGTTTCGTAAGCCATATGGTAAGTGATTATATACCTTTCAAAACTCATTTTGTTATACGATAATAGTTGCGATCAATAGTATTGTTCCACAACTAGCTACCGCATGACGCTCTCACTAACATGTTATTGGAACGATCTCTTCATTAAGTTTGCAGCTTTTACTAAGCCATGAAACGAGGAATTGATTTAGGGTCAGTTCTACAATCGGCCGCTAAACTTCTAGTCAGCGCTAAGTTGAGGTCAACTTTCATTTTGAGTACTCTCATTCTTAGCGCTGACTAGAAGCTTAGCGGTCGATTGTAGATCTGACCCTTAGAGGGTGAAACTTACTGCTAAATTCCTTTATTGCCGGCTCCACATTCGTTCAGTTTCCTAATCAGACACAACATACGTATGCTTTTGTTAATTTCGGATATTAAAACGTTAATAAATGCAAATCTGCTAAATTTAAACAATGCGTGAGAAACTAAAATTGTCAGAGATTCTGTGGTTTAGAAGGTTTAACGCATGTGTTTTGTGGTTTAACGTTTGTTTTATAACTCTTTAGCATGTTTGTTTTTTTTAGCTCCCGCATTTCCTTCTTCCAGATTGGCAGCTCTCCCGCATTCGAACTTCTGTAGGTTGACATGTCTAATATTACTAAAGGGAAAAATGTATAAGTTTTCCATCGTAGTACGGTTCTAGTTTAAATTATTTTTTATGAAGGATGTATAGCAGAGAAAGTAATATCACACCCTTCCCGTAGTGTGCTGAAAATGGTTGCGTACTGGGGAGGCATGCAGGTTCGAGTTCTACTTCTGGCTATCCTGATAGGTTTACCAGTCATGCTAGAATGGTGCCTAAATCGTGGCAACTAGCTTCCCCATCTCCGCTACTTAAGAATCCTTACCGACTGATGTAATTCCTTACACTGTCCAGCCCATTAGCAGATTCAATAAAATATTAAGATAACATCACAAGTGGACCTAATGAATGCAGTACGTTCAACCGGAAACGAAAACATTAGTTTATTTAATCCGTATACTTATGTCTATAGGTCTGCAAATGTGTTTCTTTGTACGCACTGTTTCGCCTATATTGAGACAAAGCATTCTTCGTACACTGTTTCTCCCTAGCATGGCGCTAAACTTGCAGGACAAACCACCATAGACGTCTGCTCTGCGCGTACCTCGTATCCCGAAGAGGTTTGAAAAATTCGAATCAGCCTTATGCAGGTACTAACAAAACCAGTTGCATTAAAAACTAAAGAAAAGTGGCTTGTAAAAGTAATGAGCCTAGAGATTTTGCTGTTTTTTATTTGTGGTTTTTATCACAGAGCAGAGAGCGCATACACGTTTTTCATCAGTGTGTGTGTCTGTCTGTCTGTCTGTCTCTCTGTCTCTCTCTCTCTCTCTCTCTCTCTCTCTCTCTCGTTCGTTCGTTCGTTCGTTCGTTCTCCCTCCCTCCCTCCCTCCCTGCTAAACACAAATGTCTCAGTGATGGCTCCCAGCATTGAGTGTGGCTTAACGATATCTAATACAGAAATCGTGGAATTTTTCTTTGAACTGTTTTTCACAAAGCGTTTCTTGTTACAGTTTAAGGTCACTGACCGCCGCCCTGAAGGTCTTGATACACCCACCATAGCGCAATTGTCGGAAAATCTCACGATTTTCAACTAGGCTACATCGCCTGTCACGAATCACTTCTAAAACCCCAGTTTTCCCATCTGTTTCTAAGCTAATCTAGGCCTCTCCTGATCGTAGTCTACGCAACTCAACGAGACCCGGGATACCTGTTATACTGCGGTGTAACCATTTGCTTTATCAAGTACTTAAGAAATGCTGTACTAAGTAGCTGGTGGCAGGGCTACTATCGTGAAGTCTTGCGAGAAAGCAAGCTACGAAAACCAAGAAAGAAAACAAACTAAAATTTTCATCATTGAATGTTTGAAGTAAGAATTAAACGATATATTGTTTTTCCCATAGGAAAAAAAAAGAAGGGGGGGGGGGGGTGACGAAAAAATGATGCAAAAGTCTATACAAAGAGAATTATGGAAAAAAACATATTGCAGCAGCAATAAACTAAAGATATTTGAAAAATATCGGCAAAAGTTAGAAACAGTACTATGAGAGTTGAATGTGTGTAATTTTTCTCCTCAAATTCGCGAAAGAATTTTGCATCATTTTAAAATCAGAACTGCTTACAATTTTGCCGTGATCGAGTTCTTCTCAAGCGAAAAATAGAATATTTTGTTATTTAACCATCATGTTGTAATGAGAGTTGCAGCTGTCTACAATATATTTTTACAATATCACGCTTTTAAGGTCTTGTTTGTTACAAACATTATCATGAAATAGGTAAGGAATTTCGTAAATTTTACTAGAAAAATTATATGACAAAATTTCTAAATCATGTCTCGCAAGAGTGCTGAGTAAACTCCGGATTAAACTCTGCTTAGTATTGTAACGATGAATTTGAAAAAGGATATCAAAATTAATTTTGATAGACTACGTGATAAAAACAAATCTGGAAAAGCTATTAAAAAAAAAAAAAAATGGGCTGGACAGTTACCTAAGTTTTTTTGTAAGTACTTTGC
>JAGDQP010000693.1:83899-147653 GCA_022664845.1 Lepisma saccharinum
ATATATATATATATATATGTCTGTGTGTGTGAGTTTTACTTTGATATCTTCATTTTCGTCAACGTCAACAACTTTGACAAGTTTTATTTGTTTTTTCCTTCAATTAGTGCCCTTATTCCCGGTATGATAATATCGCTCAAAGTCATGCCATATTTTTCGAAGCCATTTTCTCATTCCTTTTATTTTATTAGGAGCACTAAATTTGGACATTTTCAATTTGAACATATGTACTATATGCCATGTTTTAATAAAATTAAATATCTCTACTAGGCAGACCTAATTTTTCAGGTCTGTAAATTCGAGAAAACATCTTGCAAATCACAAACTTAAATAACTCAAAAACTACTTCTCAATACAATATCATATTTTTACCAATCGAACTAGGAAAATTGAAAATTGAACCATTTTTTAATGTTTTCGAGTGAACCGTTACTGAATTACAAACATTTGAAAGTTTTGTTTCAAAAATGCCCAAAGTCATCCCACTTTACTGTTTAACGAGGCAGTTGAAAACAAAAGAACAAACCCAGTTTCCATACAAGAAGAAATAAAAGCGTAAGAACGTATCGAAGAAGAACTTAAGTGAACAAATAGTAAGACGCAAGCATGAAACAAAACTATGACACATCCAACAGTAAAGAAAAAGACTAGATAAAATAGAAGTGTTAAAAACAGGTGGTATATCGAATCTTAAAACCTCTCTTATGTTGAAAGATATGTAGGTTATCTGTCATGCTAATACTAATAAAACACTATGCAGTTGCATTCACTTACTGACAATGCGCACTGTTGTTAGGAGGAGAGAGTGACAGAGATAGACACACACACACACAGACAGAGAGGTAGAGTGTCAATCATGTCGTTTAGCTCTTAAATGCAGGCAACTGTGATCTTGTCTTGTCTTGCCTGGCAGTATTCTTGTTGGTTAAATCTAACCTAACGTACCCTCACGAAAGTTGCGGGCAGATAAGAGGAAAGGACCGACAATGATGAAATATGTGATGTAAGGTACAGCTATGAACAAAAGTTTTGTCGCATGTCTATAACTAAGTTACTGACTTTCCTTATTTCAAAAATAAATATATTGAAACATCGTATAAATCTGTTGACTGAACAGACCTATACATTATCACGTGACGCACTTTTGAGGAAAATATTGTCTTGATACGTAGCTAAACGAGGGCTATATTAGTAAAATATAATTTTCCATCGACAACTAATTCTAACTCCAAAAATCAACCAATCTGTATAGTTCTCTCGTTTCCCCTCGAAGAGTGATCTTCGTAACGCAGTGGGAACTGTTAATCCTAATTTTAATTTTCGCTAGTATGTGACTTATGGGAGGAAATATCTTCGTGAATTTGGGAAATATACTTTAAAAACGTGCCACAATACCTTTGTCCATAGCTGTACATAATTCCACAGTTCGTTGTTACTTGTATATCCAAGTAGATACGTTGCAAAAAATAAGTTTTTAGAAACTACTAAGCTTACATCCCCGAAATCCTAAACAAGATTTTCCCTCGAACTGCTGCCATTTATTATATTATATTGAGAATTCAAGGTGCTTAAAATCATTTACCGTGTTGTGTATTATTTTTTCTGGGTCTACTCCCGGCGACACGATTTAACAAATACCGAGCTGCCGTAGCTCACTTAGTATTCAGTTGGCTTTTCTTAGTCACATCAGGTAAATGCAGGGGTGATACGTGTAAAATAGGCCCTGCGGATTACCTTCTAAACTATCCTCTCCCCTACACTATCTCGGCCTGAGTGAGCCATAGATGCCTAAAGGCCATAAACAAATTTAAATTTTCAACGATCTCCAATTCTTCCGCCGTGCTGCTCTTCGTTGCACTGTGCCTGCGCGATGACTTTAATAGAGTTTAGATCGCCAATCTTGGTAGTTGAAATTCGGTCCAAATCTGAGCTGTGAAGCTAGGCTTATCGCGGTGGTGAATACAATTAAAGGGTCATTTGAATTTAAACCTAGAATCGTCCTAGATTCAGTCTATTACTGTTACATCATTTTCTTCTCTTGTAACATTATTGCTCTCTTGTCATAACTTGGTGCTCAGTATTTCTCGAAGAACATTGTGACCCTCGCTAATGCCGTTGAAAGTAAAGCTTTATGGCTTACGAGCCGGCCGGGTGGTCGAGCGGTCTGCGGCGGTAGGCTATCGACTCAACGGTCCCGGGTTCGAGTCCCGGCAGGGGCATGGGTGTGGATTTTAACACTTAACAGCTAAGGGCAAATCGTGACGGGCCTAAGTCCAAAGTTACTAAACTGGCCCATATAAAAATAAAGTTTACCAAAGTTTCTTTATGGCTTACGAGGAAAGATTCTGCCTGTCGGTGTATCGGCAACAATCAAAACTGATTTTATTTTCAAACAGCGTTTTCGCTAGATGAGTGGTTCTTCTCTCCTCCCGTTATAATCACGGGGTCTCGTGTTGGTTTCTGAGTATGGGCACAAGTAGAACGAGATCCAGTTAAAAACCGTGGGATGCGTGCTTAGGCCGTTAAATAACTTTATCATCGTTCTATACACGAACAACGCAGCTTCTGAAACGCCAGATAGAAATTGAATAGACACTGCATCATATCACAAAGCAAATTTGAAGTTGATTGGACATGTGCTACTGATGTCAGCTACAACCAAAAGCGTAAATCAGTGATTCATCAGTCTCCCTCTTGCGGCGCTACTATCGCAGAAGTAGTGTTTCGGTGGGTGTGCTCTGTGTGAAAATATATGAGGTTCGGTACATTCCGATCCGCCTTATATTGTTAACAATAACTATTGAAGGAGGAACTGTTTCCTTTTGAATAGTAAATAGAAAAGAGAGAGGAATCCGGTAAAGATTTTTTTTTTTTTTTTCATTTATCTTAACCTCTCTGTACACAAAAGTCTCACCTCTATTTTGGTGGCTGACATTGCTTTCGTAAAGGTACTTGGCTGGTGTGAAAGGCAGTTGGGTGCAATGTGAACCTGATTTGACTCCTTGAATCAGATCCAGCAATCGTAGATTCTGTGATTCTGGTACTTAAGTTCATGGTAATAGTGTGGAAAATCATCTGCTTCCATTCACCAGTAAAACGTGTAATTATCTGTCTTACCTATCCACGGTCTTCGGTTCTATGGAAATGAATGGCAAACCACCACTGTCAATCCACACGTCAATCTTCTCAATTACATTTAGTTTTAAAATGATAGTGTGTAATGGTATTCTAACAGTATAGTGTGTAATGGTATTCTAACAGTATGAAGTGTAAGGATTTTTCCGTGCTTTAATATTATAAAATTATTCATGCACAATATACATACGGACTGTGCGAACTCAATGGAGTATCGTAGGAACAGTGAACGAGTATTCATTAGAAATGCTTGAAGGAATAACATTTAAATATCTGAAGTCCTTGTGTTTGAAAAATACGAGGGGCATGCTGAAAGTTTTTAGATGCTTCATAATGGAACACTAAAGAACTCCGGTGTCGTGGAATAGATTGTCCGATGTTTATTTAGAGTTGTGCTTCAGAAAGAAGTGCGTTCCTCGTTGTCTCCGTAGAAGGCTGATAGGTCATTTTGCGTGAACCGGAATTCGGTTCATCGTGAAGCTCTCAATACGTGACTTTCGAGCCGTAATCTATGATTTTAAAGAAGGGTTGAACTCAAACTAATGCACTAAAAGTGTGGTAGATACACTCAACCTCTTTAACAAGCAAGGGTCGAAAACTGGTATTGTCATTTTCAAAGGAGGTGGTGTTTCACCCGAAGATGAACCTCGCGTCTGGACGGCCACACATTGCTTTGTCCCTGAAAACCTCAATGGTCTGAAAGACATTTCAGTGCTCGTTCCTTCAGATAGAGACGACACTCAACGTTTTATCAACAGCAGTACAAACGATCGGTGCATCAGTATACGCATCTCACCACGCCCGGTGAGTGCCAAATTGTCTTACTGACTGGGTCGACTGGCGCCAATTTATATTCGAAAAATTTAGCAGAGGTGAATGTCGAGATGTGTATAATTGATCACAAGTTACGAATTTAGATCTTTTCTTATAATCCAGAAACTAAACAACAGTCACCAGCATCATGCAGCTGCTTCTTTTATTTTCAGTGTAGGAGACAATGCAATTATTCCTCGCGACAACCTACGTTCCGTTAATGCTAAATAATACACGCAGATCCGATCCAGCTTCCTGAGGTGTTTAAGCAATGGAAGCCTTAACAAACATGATCAAAGAAGATGCTCTGTTGCAAAAAGTTTTTTTTTTTTTAGTAGTAGTAGTAGTAGTAGAAAAGAGATCCGATTTCTAACACCTAATTTTCCAGACATTTCCTGGTGCCACATTTTGTTATCAAAAGTATGACAGCTACATGAGTATAACTTTTCGTCGAAAGATGAATCCATTGTGTGTGTCAACATAAAAAAAGTTTAAAAGGTCACGTCATTCCTCACGATACGTTATGGAAAAAAAAACCAACTATTTTTTAAAAATTGGCAACACTGATAAATAGCAACCCGAAATATCTCACATATACCAAAAAAAATTTTAAACTAGGGTTTAACTTATGTTGAATTTCTTAATTACCTATATAAAAGTAATTCTTGCTACGTTAGCGGAAAGAGATGTTACCAGAATTACAAACTTCTGCCTTAAAAAAACGAAATTTAGATTAAAAAAACAAAGGTTCATGAGATTTTCCTAAAAAACTGAAGTTTTAGAAAAAACGAACCTTTTTTTCTCTCTCTCTATTTACAGTATTCACAACACTACCTGGACTCTACCTTGGATTTCCCAGTTGCCGTGACTGTGATAGTATAAAGGTAGAAGACCGGGCCGGGAACTGGGGAAACCGGGTTCAGGTTCCGCTCGTGCAGGGTGTCTACAGGTCATGGAAGTTATGAAAAAGTGATGAAATCGAGTCAATGGTTATGAAATTGAGTTTCAGGTCATGAACTTAGTCTGGTAAACGTTGAAATATTTAGCTTTTTTTAATGGTATATTTACAATTTTTCCAATTGTGTACAAAAATGTTCTCATACATCTGAACCATGTTCGATATTACGAACCTTTAGTGTTATAGCAGGTTGAGTTAAGATATATAGTTAACTAGGGGACTCATATCTTGTAAGTTCGTATGTGGCAATCCTGTTTTCCCAATAATTTCTCGTGTTGTTGCAAATGTCATGAATTTGGCTTTGTGAATTCTGTAGACTTGCTGTCATGGCAGCGATAATTTTTTGTATTTTCCAACAATTACCTTGACCTAGTCTTTGGGTGAAGGAAAGTAACGTCTAATTGATAGTAGTTTTTTTTTATCACTATTATTATTTATGAGTAGTACATCGTGTGAACATAGAAGTAATGGGTGATTTTTCTTTCTTTCAGTATGGGCAAATTACACCACAACTAGCAATCAGAGTGTTATTGCAGTTCGACAAAGCTATAAATAATGCATTAGCTACAAGGCTAAAGTCAAGGATAACTTTCAAGGTTTGTATAACTTTATTAGGTAAAAATAGCTTACATAAAAGGTGAAAATACAATCTAAAAGACACTTTATATATCTTTTTAAATTAATAAAGACATCCATTGTCATATTTTCTCTCTCTCTCTCTCTCTCTCTCTCTCTCTCTCTCTCTCTCTCTCTCTCTGTATATATATATATATATATTCTGTATATACATATATATATATACTATATATATGTGTATATATATATATAACGAAAATCTTGTTAGAAATACAAAAGCCTGAAGAAAGCCAAACAGCAGCTTATGATAGGGAAAGAGCAAATAATTGCAGTTAAGAGACCAGACGGGACCGTAACACGAAATAAGGAAGAAATTATAAACATATTTGAAAATTTCTACACAGAATTGTACTACTCCGAGGAAGAGCTAGGAAATAAAGACTTAGAAAAAAATGATGTAGAAGTCCCAGACGTAATGAAAGAAGAAGTGGATAAAGTACTTCGAGGGATGAAGAACGGAAAATCACCAGAAGAAGATGGACTCACAGAGATGTTTAAATGGGGAGGTGAAAAGATGAAAGAGGAACTTGCTAAATTATTCTCGATGTGCCTCAGGAAGAGAGAAATACCCTCAAGTTGGAACAATGCCGTTATCATTTTGTTGTACAAGAAAGGGGACAAAGAACGCGTCGAAAACTACAGACCAATTAGTTTACTGTCAGTCCTATACAAAATGTTCACCAAAGTTATTTTGAATCGTATTGAACGAGACTTAGATTTTAACCAGGGAAGGGAACAAGCGGGATTTCGTCGTGGATTTAGCACAATGGACCACATACACCCTCCATTCCAAAAGAAACCGAACGTTTTAAAAAAACAAAAAAACAATGTACATTTTGGAACAAATCATTTTTATTAATCAATGTATTCCCCTTCTGCATCGATACACATATTTGCACGCTCCAACAAATTGTCAAACGACTTCTCCATGTCCTTTATTGGAATGGTCTTTAGGACGGCGGTCGTCGCCTTCTCAATGGCTTCAATCGATGCGTGCCACTTTCCTTTCATCGCCAAATGCAGTTTCGGGAACAGATAGAAATCGCACGGAGCGAGATCTGGTGAATAGGGCGGATGATGCAAACGAATAATGTGATTTTTGACCAAAAATTCAGTTACAAGTCGCGAACGATGTGATGGTGCATTATCGTCCAAAAGAGTCCAACTGCCGATTTCTCGATATTCGGGCCGAATACGACGAATTCTTGCCAGCAAACGCTTCATGACGCCCAAGTAAAACTCTCCAGTGACTGTCTGGCCGGGCTGAACAAATTCTTTGTGGATAATTCCTTTTGAATCGTAAAAACAAATCAGCATCACCTTAACTTTTGACTTCACCAAGCGACTTTTTTTGGGTGGTCCTTCATCCGGCGCTCTCCGTTCAGCACTTTGCCGCTTTGTTTCGGGCTCATATTCAAAACACCACGTCTCGTCACCAGTTACAATCGATTTCAAGAAGTTTCGATCCTGCCGAGCACTTTTAACAATGTCTTTGCAATGCGCAATTCGATCAACGTTTTGGTCTTCGGTGAGTTTGTGTGGTACAAACCGCGAATTAACCTTCTTAAGGTCCAAAACTTCGGTCAAAATGCGGTATGCGGTTGTTTGAGGAATGCCTAATTCCATTTCAATAACTTTCACCGACGCTTTTTTGTTATGTTTGATGAATTCACGCACTTTTTCGATGTTTTCTTCCGATAATCCGGTTCTGGGACGGCCTGATCTTTCGTCATCATCCAGCGTCTTTCTACCCGATTTGAATCGCCTGAACCACTCGTAAACTTGCGTACGGGATAGACACTCATCACCATATGCATTTTGTAGCATTTGGTGCGTTTCAGTAAAAGGTTTACCCAGTTTAACACAAAACTCAATTGCAGCTCGTTGTTTGAAACTCATTTTCCGACCGATGTACACAACACACTGACAGTTGAAACGCAATAACTTTGTTGCCGTGCATCCAAATGTCATGACATTTATACCAGTTGTCAATGAGGGACTACGCCATCTACCGGTAAAATATTACAACAGATGGCACTAGTGGTACTATTTGTTTTCAAACGTTCGGTTTCTTTCGGAATGGAGGGTGTACAAACATTGAATGAAGTTATGGAAAGGACTAATGAATATGAACTTCCACTATGTTTGGGATTCATAGATTTTGAAAAAGCTTTCGATTCGGTCTCCTTGTCAGCAGTACTTAAATCACTTGAACATCAAGGCATCGAAAGTGCATACATCAAGTTACTGCGAAACATTTACTCGACTGCCACATCTGTCATTAGACTGCATCAAGAAAGTGAAAAATTTAAAGTTAGAAAAGGGGTAAGGCAAGGAGATTCAATTTCTCCATAACTGTATTGTGCGGTCCTGGAGAGAGTGTTCCAGAATTTAAACTGGGATGAAGTTGGAATTAAAATTAATGGCGAATATCTTCATCACCTACGGTTCACTGATGATATAGCCCTGTTTGCTTCAAATGCAGAAGAACTACCAACCAGAATGGAAGAACTGAGTAACGAGAGTTCGAAAATCGGCCTTAAAATGAACTTAAGTAAAACAAAAGTAATGTACAACCAACATGCTGCAAAGAAGGAAGTGAAGATTAATGGAGAGACAATAGGCATAGTTGATGAGTATGTTTACCTAGGCCAGCTTAAAACATCGAATGCAAAGTTGACTGATGAAATAAATAGAAGATGTAAAATGGCGTGGAGTTCTTTCGGAAGACTACACTTTATTTTCAAAAGCAAACTTCCAATGTGTCTGAAGCGTAAAGTTTATAATCAATGTGTCTTACCTGTAATGATGTACGGCTGTGAAACTTGGACATTGAATGCGCAAACGACTCAAAGATTGAGAGTCACACAAAGAGCAATGGAGAGGTGCATGCTAGGAATAACCAGGATGGACAGGAAGAGAAATGAATGGATTCGCGCACAAACAAAGGTAGAGGATGTAATCAAGACTGCGAAGAAGATGAAGTGGAGATGGGCCGGTCACATAGCTAGACAAACAGATGGAAGGTGGACGACAAATGTACTACAGTGGATTCCTAGAGAAAAGAAACGACCGAGTCGACGTCCAAATGTAAGATGGGTAGATGAAATCAAACGTTTTTCAGGAGCTACATGGATGAGGATATCAGCAGACCGAGATATGTGGAAAGAAAAGGGGGAGGCTTTCATCCAGCAGTGGATAGAAAACGGCTGAATATTATGATATATATATATATACCTCTCTCTACCTGGCCTTAACCTTCAATAACTCTAGCTCCCCTTTTCCTCTGCATTTTCAACACATTTCCATCACGATCCCACCCTGTACTTACACGCTATACAGTTATTATTTCAAGTTCCGGAAATCGACGCGCTACAGCAGTCAGTTGTTCTCCAGTTTTGATGCTTTGTCCGCTACGTGTCGCCACTGTGTCTTCAAACTTGTACTTTGTGAACTCGTGAAACGCTCTCTTCCTCTATACTTGAAAACATGTAATACACGAAATATAGTGACTTTTTATATGTGAATATGAGTGATGTAATATGAAACTATAAGCTGTAAGTATTATCCTTTTCCCCCCTTCATTTGTCTTAAATTTACCTTATAAATATATATGTATTAAGTTCTACCTAGACACGCCGATAAAAATTGTAGTCACAGTATTTCACTTGATCCAATCAAGCTTCATGAGATAAATTAAAAGTAAGAAGCTTACATGAAAACTACTGTAATTAGGAGTCATAGGAAAGTTAATGGCGCCGTGGTCGAGACTCAAGAAGAACTGGGAGCACGTGGACTTAACCCCGTCATTTGGTGTCTACGTGCTCCTTGTTCTTGAGTCTTGACTACGACTCAGTCTTCCTGTGATTTTTATTACGGGATACTTTTAATGTTAGTTTTTTTTTTTTTCTTACCTTTGCCTTTTGACTTGCCGTAGAGCAAATCAGATGTTTTGACTACGGTCGGATTCACAATGCCAGATTGGATTCCGCCTTTTGTTTCACAAAAGAATCGTCTTATCACATTACTTTTACAGTAAGTACACTGGAGAATTCTGGTATATACAGGGTGTCCGTAAAATAATGGTACAGAGTTCGGGAGGTGATTCTTCACAGGGTGCCCACAAGCAGGAAATGTCAGGAATTTCAAAATTTGTCTGGAAAAGTCAGGAAAATTATAAAGTATGAGGTCAAAAGTCAGGAAAAAGTACAAAATCTACCGCTGCGTCAGGAAATTTTCCCTCAGGGACTCATGTGTGAAGATGTCCCAGAACATCCTTTTCACAAAGCTTTGATACATATCTCCAAGACAAGCAAGGAAATGCCAGGCTCGATTATATCTATGCTTCCCTTCTTTAAAGAATCTGGAAGATGAGCAAAAGAAGTTGAGAGAAACATCTGAAATGGAGCAAGATGAACTTCCTCAGAAAATCAAATTTTTTTTTTTTTTTTTTTTTTTTTTTTTTTTTTTTTTTTTGCGGAAGTTGCAAAATTATAATCTGTGGACATTGTTGAAACTTCCGTTTTCGTTTTGGTGATATTGTTTAATTATTGTAATAGTCTAACATTCATTGCTTATATTCATAGAATTTATTCATATAAGTATGTTGTAGTTAGCATTTTCTTTGGCTTGCCCTAACATAACATGTTCATGATGGAAAAATGTAAATTTAGGTTATTTTAATCAGTACCTTTGCAAAATATTTTAATTGTAAAGAAATAATAAAACCGTAAAATTTGCTACTCAGGTTAGAGTTGGACAGCTGTGGAGACTGCATGTAAAAGAAAAGAAAATATTTTGTTCTGCAAAAGTATGAAATTGGATAGTCTGAGAGTTATTTTTTTTAAATCTGGTCAGGAAATTTAAGTTCACATATTTTGTGGGCACCCTGCTACACATCAAAACAAGAGATTCAAAATTATGCGTAGTTTAGGGGCTACAGACGCTCGAAGTTATGGCAACATCGTGAGAAATGACGTAGTATCTCGATTACGTAGTGTCGGCTTAGCAAATGACAATCGAAGTAGTAGCCGATACATCATGATTGAGGAAGTGCCGCATATACACATTTCACAACGTAAGAATTTTTTCAAGAAGTTAATGGTTCAGCAGGGCAAGGATAAAATTTCCCATTAACCCTGGATTACTACCATGATTTTTATGTTATATTTCACTATACGTCGCCGCTACGTATAAATTTAGAAAACTGCAGATAAACCACTTCTATGTTATTTTTTTACAATTGTTTTATTTTCTCGATTATATATGATAATTTGAGATTATTATACCTGAGCAATACCGAAAACATACAACGGTTTTCTGTCTAAAGAAAAATTACATAATAGTGGACGTATATTAAGAGGCGTTGTAATAATCCAGGGTTCTAGCTACATCCGCCAATCATAAACATAACATAAATAGGTGTATTGGGTACTACTACAATTGTGATTAGCTAAGCCGACATTGCTTATGTCATTGTAGAGTTATGGCGTCATATATGACCGTCTTTGAGCTCCTGTAGCTCCGAAACTACACATAATTTTGAATTTCTTCAACAAAACTTTTGTTTATAAATAATCACCTCCCGGAGTTTGCCCTCAGGTACAGCCTGTATAGACCTACTTGTATATGGCAAGCAATACATTGGACAAACAAAGAGAAGTATTTATAAACCGACATACGAACATAACCTGGCTATAAGGAGGGAAAAAAAAAAAAAAAAAGAGTGCAGGATTGTTGAGCCCGTTATAAGGTTCCATCTTGTGAGATTATTAAATATGCCAATTCAGCTACAGCAGTAAATATCAGAGAATCATTTACTATATCGTAATTAAAAGATAATTGAAATGACCAAGCAGAATTCGTGGAGACTTCTTGGCAAATTCTTGGAGGGGGAGGGATAATAGATGCCAAGTTGTAGTTCGTCCGCTATCTTTCTTTACATACAAAAGCCCGCCATGTATTACGTCACTGTCTTGCTGAACTGTCCACCTGATCTTAGTTCTTCTTTAACCTTTCTCCGACTCTACCTTTAGTAGTTTTAACGTAGCGTAAGTTTTTATCTATTAGGAGTTCACCTAGATCAGTGTTTTTCACCCTTTTAATAGTCACGGATCGGCAAACTACAGGAAAACTTTCAAGGACCTGTAAGATGCTAGTAACTTACAGATTTATTTGACGTTCCTTTCTTCAGATTATAGTTCTTTTGGAAAGGAAATATAAACTTTATTCTTAATTTTGAACTGTAAAAATCTATAAAATAAGTGTTAAATTATTTGCCGAGGACCGGTACACACAGTTTCGCGTCCAGCAGTTGAAAACCACTGACCGTCACGTGAAGAAACTCAATTGGTATGTAGCTCAATTTTATCGACGTGTTCAGATAAGGCTGTTCCGTTTAGAAGGAAACAAACACACGTAGAAAGTCATTACTAATAAAACTCTTTTTTCGGATATTCCTTGTGGGTTATTTATTTTGAACCCGACGAGAGTTTCGTAAGCCGTGCTGCTCACATCATCAGGGGATTTGGTTTGACGATGTGAGCAGTACGGCTTATACGAAACACTCGTCGGGTTCAAAATAAATAAACCCCAACGAATATTCGGAAAAAAGAATTTTACTAGTAAATTGTCAGACATACGTTGTTAAAATCTTAAAACGCGTTTAAGAAAGTTATTAGTTCGTTCCACGACCCACTTCCCTCCCCCATCCCTTCCAGTCGTTTACAAAGCGAGTTAACTAAAGACAAATTTATTGTGCAATAACTTCTTCCATTTTATGTTTCTAATGGATCTTAGCAGTCACACATGTCCAAGGTTAAGTGTGATGATGCGTTTGTATTTTATGTTTCATCTGTCATATCAAGAGTGCGAACGCATGGACTAAGACCAATGTTTTGGAAGTGTCAAAAGGTGTGTGTGGTCAGGGTATTGGAATCATTGTTCTTGTGAAATTAATTCCAGCCATACTATCTTTATCATCTGTACTTTGGAATTAATACATTTGAACTATGCTAAATCCTTATATCTTAGGTTAGTGGTTAGTACAGTATATTAGTCCTTTTTATGATAAACAGCAAATCCAAATTACAGTCGAACTCGAATCAGATGCACCCTTCATAACTAATATAATCCCATCGCTCCACATGTACTAATCTAATATAAATATTCAATTATTTTGGGTTGTCCTCATAATTATCCAATCTTGGAATACCTATTGCATCGACAAATAAATAAACTAAAGACATCTTAAAACAAAGTACATTTGTTGTATTTAACAGTCGTTGTGATTATTTTTAATCATATGTTCTTCGTTTTATAATATTGACCCTCAATCTTGACTCTCTTGCTTACACTTATAGGCTTGTCGTCGATATATTCACCTGTTATTGGAAAACCAAAATGTGTTCAAATAAAACCCTATTTGATTACGTGTTGCCTATATTAGTGCAAACTTATGTTAACAGGTACACGTTTCGTAGTGCTAGGAATGTGTGTAGATACTGACATATTTATTATTATTTTTATTGCTGGTGTTTTCCACGCTGTTTCTTTACAACAAATTTCAGTTTTTTTTTTTTAGCTTCCATTTTTTATGAATTAGCTTTTCCCATATCCAATTTACTACATTAATTTCTTACTAGCTGAATTTCGTACTACATTCATACTTACAAATTTCCGACTCGACATTTTAAGAGACATTGAAACATTTAACTTCTGTTTCTCGACAAGTGAAATAGTTTGGGGATTTTTAAAAATTGGCCCCTTCGGTTAAAAAATTCATTCGAAGCAGCATTCTCATTTTTACTGGTAATATATACATGGTGAGTAGCATATACGTATAAGGTATCTTGCCTGTGCTGATGTTTTTTCTGTTAAAACAATAATAATACTAAACTGCAATATTATTTTTGGTGTATTTCTTGTAGGCCTCAAAACTAAATACTTACCGTTTCTGTGATAACGTCTGGACGTTCATGTTAAATGACGTGGAATTCAGAGAAATGCATGAAGTAGCCAAAGTGGATAAAGTGAAGATCGTAGCATGTGATGGTCGAAGTAAGTATTACCTTTCGTCTTTATTTTGTTTGGTTGAGTGTTAATTTTGGTACAAATGCATTCATACATCATCTGCGTGTGGTAATTACTTACTCCATGGCTTACGGAACTCGCAAGTTCATCGCCGCAATAAGAAACGTTCTCCATAGGATTCTATCATGAGCAAGATCAAGATAGTTTTCATTACAAACATCTACTTCCCGAAGATTCCTTTTAATATTATCCCGCCAACGTCGTCTCGGTCTTCCTAACGGTCTCTTTCTCTCCGGTTTACTAACCATGATGGGAATATATAATCTTCGTTTTTCTCCCATCCGAGCTACATAACATGCCCATCTTTTTCGTCGTGATTTGATTATTTTTACATCGGGTGAGTCGTAAAGTCCATGAAGTTCTTCATTATGCAGTCTCCTCCATTTCCCAGTCATCTCGTACCGTTTCGGCCCGTATATATTTCTCAAGGCCTTATTTTTAAACACTCGTAATTTATGTTCATCTAGTAGGGTCGTACTCCAACTTTCGCAACCGTAAATTTTACTGGCAGAATAACCGTTCTGTATATTTTCAGTTTCAACTTTCTTGATATTAATCGCGAGAGTAGGAGTTTTTGGACTGAGTGAAAACGCGTTGCCCGATACTAAGCAACTTTTTATTTCTTCCGTGACCTCGTTTTTGCTTGTTACATATGCTCCCAAGTATTTAAATGTGTTTACTTTCCCTATGTTCTCATTCTTAATTGTTATGTATCTATTTCCGTTATTCCCTGTGCTTCGGCTTGTTTCAATGTATTTTGTTCTCTCTATGTTAAACTGTAGACCTATCTCATCGCACGCTTCTACTAAGACATCGGTGTTTATTATGATATTTATTTATCGAATACAACAGGTTAATAACCCAATTGAGGTATTGAACATACACATATGACATGGGTGAAGTGAATAAAATGGAGTAAATGCTTATACTTGCCTATTTTTAAGTAAATACTTGGAATTAAGTGAAGAAAAAGAGAGTATACTTTCCATCAGGAGTAAGTACTTGTGCTTTGAAAGTAAATGCTCGGAATTTAGAATCATTTACTTAAAGAAGAGTAAATAAAAGTAACTTGCAAGTAAACTCTTAATTGACGCAAGAAGAACTAAAAGCCAACTTTTATTCACCTCAGGCAACAGGATACTTTACACGCAAGTAAACACTTTCGAGTATTTGCTTCTTTTTGTTCACTTCATCCATTTTCTACATACACATAAATGTAATATATATATTTGGAGCTGCGTGGTGGCATATTGTGCATAAAGTATTCATTATGTTATATATAAGAATGGAATTCGCTGATATTTATGTTAAATATATCAGTCTCAGGACACCCATTAAGAATACAATTATATAATGAGCACGTTCTAATAGGCGATATGTCTAAAGCTTTAGTCCTTGGGCCGAGAGGTAAAAGACAGCATTACTTTGTAGTGCACCTATACCGTCCCCTATTACATCTACATCATCCGCATATACGAACAGTTGATTCAAGCCATTCAATCCCTTTTTGTCCTCTTTTATTTTCTGAATCGCATATTCTAACGCAAAGTTAAACAGTAATGGTGACAAGGCATCGCCTCGTTTCAATCCGTTGAGAATCTCGAAACTATCTGGCATATCGTTGTTGGAACTGCAGTACCCCCTATGTGCCATTTTTCAACTTCTCATTTTTTGCTTTTAGTTTATAGTTCTGTGTACTGTGTACACTGTAGAAAAATTTCATGTAGAAATAACTTCTACCTTTTGAGATATAGCAATTTTTCAGTAATTGTATTCCAGACTGTACTCCAGAAACAGGTTTTTTGACCTTCCTGAAAAATTCATAGTTTGCCACATAGGGGGTATTGCAGTTCCGACGACAATATTTACCTAACCGTACTCTGCTTATGGAGTCACTGAGACACATCTTCACTAATCGAACAAGTTTTTTCGGAATTCCAAATTGTACCAGGGTATTGAATAACTTTTCCCTTTTGATAGAGTCTTATGCTTTCTTAAAATCGATGAATAACTGTGAACAGTCCCATTGTATTCCCATTTTATCTCTTAAGATTTGTCTCAAGACAAAAATCTGGTCCAACATGGATCTATTTCCTCTAAATCCACATTGGTCGTCTTCAATTATTACATCTACGTATACGATGAGACGAGTTAGTAGTATGTATATTACTCAGTACTTTGTAACATGTTGGGAGCAATGAGATTCCGCTGTAATTATTAGAATCCGATTTATCGCCTTTTTTTTTAAGCCGGAACTATTATTGAGGTTTTCCATTCCTTTAGAAGCTCGTCCTTTCTCCATATTTGATTAGTGTCGTTCCTCCCTCTTTAATTAATTCGGCTGGAATATTGTCTATTTCTTCTGATTTGAAAATTTCCAATTTCTTTACCGACATTTTGACCTCGATCTCGCTAGGTTCCGGGTATCCACGGTTCTGCTGTATAGATTTTAAATTGTTCTGTTTTTCCTCCGTTGTATACATTAAGAAGTTTGTCGAAATATTTTTTTCACACTTCGATAGTTTTAGTCGGATCCGCCTGAAGATCTCCGTGTTTATTTCTAATCATCCCTAACCTCAGCTGGTAACTTTCCCTAACGAGTTTACCCCTTTGTACAGATCTCATATGTTATTTGTCTTGCCGTTTTCCTCTATCTCCTGCGTCAGATATTCTCGCTGATCAACATTTCTGCTTGACCCTAGCCATGGACTAAAAGAAGAAGAGATAGGAAAGCTGGGAATTAAATACCTGAGAGCTCTATATAGAGATGAAAAAAAAAAAAGACGGCCGTTTGAGTATAAAAAAAGAACGGTTTTTTTTTTTTTTTGTCTTGTTTACAAGATTTTTGCATTCCACTTGCCGAAATTTGCTTTCTTATACCAGATTTTAAGCTTAACGGTGCATTGGAATACAGTATTCGTGTCATACGCCACCTACACCAGCAGATACGCAACAAGAATGCGGGATTCTCCCGATTTAAAGTAAATACATTCACACGCATTGCGCAATGTTCTTCACCACCCACACTTCAGCTGCAAGCTGATCAGTTATGCTGGTGGTACGTCGTTTGTACCAAGTTTACAAGACGCGGTCTCTCTTCAAATGCTACCTACCATAAGTAACAATTAGTTTCGGACTAAAGTAAATATTTTTTGGAATATGTCGTATGATACTATTACAGATTGGATTCGACACTGGTATGGTAGTACTGTACATACCATATTATCAGTGTTGAAATTATTCTTCGTACTGATTACGCAGCGAGGAAAACATAATGAAGAAATACACCTACCGTGCGGCGGTTCAGGAGTCCTCACAATAAAAACACACACTAAAATAAATATGCTGGACGGGCCTTCGGTAGTACAACCCTACCTTGGATTGTTCCCAAAGATTAAAAATATATATATATATATATATATAAACTGGGGGGGGACGTATATAACAAAGCTGGCTCGTCAAAGAAACGCAAATGGCGGCTATCTTACATCGGAGTGCGAATGGTATGGGTGTTGACAGATATTTTCTAAAAGGTGATGCTAGTCTCTACCCAGTGACGTAGTGTCAATAATTAATTTGTTTAATTCCGATTTGATGTAAAGACCTTCAAAAATCATAAGTTCGTTAACAATGCTAGAACGATGGATAATCCTAGTATTTCCTATTTTATGTTTTGTAGCAAAAAGATGTTTAGAAAGTCCTGACACTGCATCGGTTTTAGATGAATCTCCCAAATGTTCTTTTAACCGTACAAAAACATTACGCTTAGTCATACCAATGTATTTGTCCTTGCACTCACAGGTTACTTCGTCGACACCTGGACTATAGATCGGATCTACATAATAGGATTTAACCGAAAAACTAAGGAAAACATTTGTAAAATATGGTATTAATGTAGCTGAAAGACCACCTATCAGCATTCGAAAGCAACTTACCAAATTTAAATTAAGCGTTTTTGTACGGTTAAAAGAACATTTGGGAGATTCATCTAAAACCGATGCAGCGTCAGGGCTTTCTAAACATCTTTTTGCTACAAAACATAAAATAGGAAATAGTAGGATTATCCATCGCTCTAGAAATGTTAAGGAACTTATGATTTTTGAAGGATTTTTACATCAAATCGGAATTAAACAAATTAAGTATTTTTCAAGGTGTATTTCTTCATTATGTTTTCCTCGCTGCGTAATCAGTACGAAGAATAATTTCAACACTGATAATATGGTATGTACAGTACTACCATACCAGTGTCGAATCCAATCTGTAATAGTATCATACGACATATTCCAAAAAATATTTACTTTAGTCCGAAACTAATTGTTACTTATGGTAGGTAGCATTTGAAGAGAGACCGCGTCTTGTAAACTTGGTACAAACGACGTACCACCAGCATAACTGATCAGCTTGCAGCTGAAGTGTGGGTGGTGAAGAACATTGCGCAATGCGTGTGAATGTATTTACTTTGAATCGGGAGAATCCCGCATTCTTGTTGCGTATCTGCTGGTGTAGGTGGCGTATGACACGAATACTGTATTCCAATGCACCGTTAAACTTGAAATCTGGTATAAGAAAGAAAATTTCGGCAAGTGGAATGCAGAAATCTTGTAAACCAAAAAGCCAAAGTTTCCAGAAATTTTTTCTTTTTTTTCAAAAGGCCGTCTTTTTTTGCATCTCTATATACTATCTCTTCTCCTTTTAGTCCATGGTTGAGTCAAGGCGAAATGTTGATCAGGAACTTCTGCCATAATCCACAAAGGAGTTGCTCACATAAGTAATTATATTCGTCATTTTTATTTGATCGTGATTATTTTAAAGCCTTTTTCGTATACCGCACTTCTTTGAATTTCGTGTGGTGAGTGTATGCAAAATGATGTTTCTAGTTTTGTTTCCATTCAGAAAAAGTTTAATTTATGTATTTTGTTTCAGATGCTGGTGCTGATTAATGCATACTACGTGTTGTGAGTGTCACGAACTTTGAAGACTGTGTGAAGTCAAAAGGACATTGAATTAAAACTTGCATTGTTTATTTAATTGTTGCAAAACAAAGAAGAAATACATAATTTGCCATGGAAATCATGACATGAATGTTTCACCCTTAGTAGACATATTTCTCATAGTGTGTATTTGTACTGAATATATTTATACAGACAGTTTGATTTTATAATGAACATTTTAATGCTGACATGTTAACGATAATTAAAATATATGTTCTTTATGACATTTTACAGCTTCCAAAAAAAGAAAAGAAAAAAAATCTTTCATCTTTATGATAGAAAAATTTATTGTAGCATACTAGTCAGAATTGTCTATCAGACTTTTTGTTATTTGTAAAGATGTTGGTTGCTTAGTATTTCTATAAAGACAAGGGACGGTAATGAAAATGGTTTAAATTGTATGAGGGGAACATTCATGTTAGTGTTTGAAGTCAGAATGTGACTTGTTTGGGTCAAGACGTCTTTGTTAGTGTAAATTTATTTTGTGCAAACGTAAGTGTATGGCTTGCAGAACTTCCAATGGGTGGAACTTAAGCAAGGAATAAGACATGCCATTGTACTATTATAAATGAGTTGTACTTTACTATTAAAATTTTACTGAAGTCTCCCATTTTCGGTGTTTTACATTCAATCATTCAGCGTGTATCCTTTCAGTCCTTGGTTCCATCTATCCGTAATATATATAAGATGTAAAAAAGGTAGAAAAAATGTTACTTACATGATAAAATGCCAAGACAGGCTGTTACCGCCCATACAATTCATTTGATCCTTTTTTATCCTTAACCAAGACAGGCGTACACGAAATTCACAAACACAATAGAAAAGCGGCAACGTTTCGCAAAAGCGTTTTCACAAGGTAAGAAAAAGGAAAGAGCGGTCTAGAACGGGGGAGATTCCAGCTCAAATCACCCAATGCCTCCAGGTTAGAAGAAATATAAAATATCACTTTTGTACTGCTCCAGAGATATATATCAAGGAAAGGTAGAAAATCGAGCGCCGTTTAAAATCGCAGAGTTACATAAATGAATGTATAATTTCTATTATTATTGCCCAAATGACGTGAAATTTTGGCAGGAATATCTCAAAGACTTACACTTTCCTCCTACAAGTTCAGAGAATGTATTCGGTGGTCAGGTTTGATTACAGGGTTTGTTAAATACACGAAAAAAAAGTTTCTATCTCTTATTGATGAAATATTAATTAGTTTAATGATGTTGGCAATGAACGACAGTAATACAGTATGCGGCAAGACAAACAGTACTGAAATTACAACCATGCTACGAAATCAAGATTTGTCAATAGAAGATGTGAGGTGACTACGGTAACATATATCTAAGTGCTTCGGTACAGCAAGTGTCCACCCTCACGCAGAATTCAGAACGATCCTGCAGATTGTTGAACGTGTTGATGAGCAAGAAAAGGAAATCATCTTCCGTAATTCGGAAACACTTCTAGGCTGGTCATTAGATCGGAAAACGCCAACTGCACTCTACGCTACGCTCAGCACAACTAAACACTACAGAAGGCGTCACGAGAGATCCTCACAATGCGTATGCGCGTCAGATCTGCACACATTTCAGTACTGTTTGTTTCGCCGCATACTGTAAAATTGGATCTGTTACGTAAGAGTATAGTAGAGTTCCGTGAGAACAGTTTCAACATTGTTCCAATATTCCGTCATTATTTTAAAAATATATATGTAAAATATTTAAAAAAAAAGTGCATAACACGTCATATTAGAACAACAGTTAGTTTAGTGGTGTTGATAAATAACAAAAGTGCAAAATTGTTGTTCCTATGACATGAGGCATTGTAGAGATTCATTGCTATAAGTTACAATAAATTGTGAATGTTCTATTAGCGCAACACCCACGTTACTTCTATGCAATATTTTGTCTCACTCCCTTCACGCGTTTACGACTTACAAGGTGGTTTCCAGTCTTTTGTACTATACAGTATGCGAGTAGTCATTAGTCAGTTTGAGGAGGAAGATAGCAATTCACAGATGAATGATCGTCCTTTCTGATGTCAGCGTATCTATCACATTCTTTAGGTGAAACATATTTTCGCACCAGAGTTTTTGTTCGAGCAAAAAACATTTCCTTGTGAGTCCCACTTATTATTTTTATGATTATTCTAATTAGTCTTAGAAGAAGAAAAAACGGGACATGTGTAACTGAAAGCACATAGGACCCAAATATGTATTTTAAGTTCTTCCCCTTCCCTTTGGTCACCTTAAATAGTCCATCAAACTATGATTTGGCTCATAAGTAAGGTCGAATTACGAGTCCCTTAAGTTAAAAAACATTTTTCGAAATTTTTATGCATTTTCTAAAAGCCCAATATATTTTTCTCAAAACCAGAACTTTCTATCTTTAACGAGAAGAGAGCAGTGGCTTTTATATATATATAAAACTTGCAAACCCCTATTTTTGACTGCTGCAGTGAAGAAAAGTAAGCCTAGATTCAAAATGACTGACTGATAAAAATAAAATTTTGCGCTGCTTACTAACAGGGCTATCTATGGTGCAAATATGAAAAGAATCCAAAATGATCGAGCAACCATTTGCATAAAAAATGGTAGATTTCACATGGATTGACTCAAAGGTCAGTTATAGACACGCGATAAAACTTTTGTCCATAGCTGGGCCTGATGAGAGAGTTTCTACTAACAAACATTTCTCAATAATGTTCTGTAAAACCTATGCTAAGAATACGCATTAATATTCACATACTTCTCTACATCGTATAACTTAATATGTAGTGCTTGGGCAGCTTTGAAAAGCAATCTAGAATTCCGATTATATTAATTGCTGTTGCCATAAGAATGGCGAGTAGCAGAATATTCCATATTATTATGTTACCCTAGTAAGACTTTCAACAGTTCATGGGTTTCAGTACCGACTGAGACATGGGTGTTCCTTGAATTTTAAACAATGGCTTATTGAATCCAGACTGGACGAAATCGCTCGTTAGTAAATGAACCTTTATTTATTTGACACTTCACTGTATTAGCATGAAACATACATCACTAAGAAGACAGTACGCCGAAGCTTTAAGTAGACAGATAACGTGAAACCTTTAACCGGCCATCATATTAGTTGTAATGAAAGGATCTGAAAAGTGTCAGTCCCTCTTAAAAAGTCTGGGGATCGTGAAATCACACAAGTTCCGAATAACGACGTTACTATTTGGGAAGACGTCCAGCAGTTCGGAGGGTTCTGCGATTGTGGTGGATAGCCTAGAATCTCCCAGTAAAGCTTGTGTAATTATCTCTGATGGTCAAGCAACAAGTTAAACCTTTTCCTGACGGAAGAAAGTAGCATGAGATGCACCCAACCTGGATTCTTTCCCTTATCATTACGACGATCCACCTGTTTACTGGGTGTGGTTTTTATCAAAATCACACACACACAATCCCACCACCACTTTCCGTCCAAGAAGGGGTGAAATCACAGGCATGGCTCTTAATAACAGTCGTAAACGATCCATTTCTTGTCGACATTGCAGAAAACCCTCTCGCGTTCATGCGTAGAAACGATTGGAGTATTTGGGCCAGCTGAGTATGATCCAGTTGGGGTGGATGAGATGGCTTTCTCCTAAAAGTCGTTTTCTGTTTCCATACTTACTTACTCAAACATGTACGCAGCAACCATTACGAGTGGTGAGATTGGCAACCATATATTTGTTGATGTGTATTAGTTATATGATGTTCAGTTGTCATTGTTGAGTTACTGTAGGTGTTCCTTGGAAACATAAGATGAATCGCAAGTTGACCACAGAGCTGATTCTGCTTATTTAAGCTGAACGACAAAATCTGTTTACTGAGCTAGTGAAAATCAATATGAAATTATTACGGAAGACAAACACTCCGGTGTGACTCTTTTGAGTGGCATATGGAGTGGAGGGGGTCATCTGACCCTTCTATTTTGAAGAATCGGTTACCAGCGAACTATATCTTATGTTATACAAGATGGTTCTTTCTGAACTTGAAAACCACCCTCATTTTACCGAGATGCAGCTATGCGGGCAAGATGGAGCACCACCTCATTATGGTTTACAGGTGAGGAATTTCTTAAGCACGCAATTTCAGGAATCGATTGGCCGTCGTTGCATTATTGAATGGCCACTGGAGTCGTGACCACACCACGTGATTTTCGCTTTGGAAATATCCTAAAAAATTGTTTTTGCTCAATCACTTCCAACAGTTGATCGAATTGTGGTTCGAAAACTTGGATAAGAATCGTAAGTTATGCCATCTGTGAATCGGTACCCGAAAGATGTTTGTCCACTTTCAGGTAACATCACGACATTATCAATGTTTGATTATCACCTTCGTTTGTTTGAATTAACACCACCCTAAACGACCTGGTGAGCTTCCAAGGATGGAACCTGTTTTAGCAAAAATTATTTTTGATTCACTCCGTTCGATGGATACCCGCGGGACTTGAACCTGTGATCACACCCACAGAAAACGAGCGCGCGAACTTCTTAGCCAATCAACTGTTGTTTGAGAACTAAATATTCTTTACATTTGATTTACCCTGTATTGCATCACCTGTGGCCAACTTTGCTTTTTTTTTAATGTTACCGTTTAACTTTTTTTTTTTTTGTTTGTTTTTTACAATTTTACGGCGGAGTTGCATTCAATCCAATCGTGAAATATCCTTTGTACACAAGTGGATACTTTCTTTCTCAAATAAATTACTATCTTGGAGGTTTTCATCAGCCACCAGAATATCGGAATGGCCCCTTGTAACTCAAATCCTGGCCAACTTACTTCCCACTTCCTTTTCCCTACCCTATTCCAGCCTGTGCCAGAGATGCCCAAATGCCATAAATATAATTCAAATCAAATAAATTACAGAAGAATGGTTGCATACAAAATTTGAGGTTTTTGACAGCGAGTCTCAGATTCTTTTTATACTAATATGTCTAATTTGTACATTTCCAAAGCTTTGGGGGGGGGGGGGGAGATATTTCAGTAAGCAGTACCAGAAAATTTTTGCAGTGAGGAAATCAAACATTCCAACATGATCCAAACATGTACAAATCCGAACACTACGTTTATAAAAAAAATATGCCTTAGTAATTAATTTTAATTTATTTATGGCTTTTAAGCAACTGAAGCTCAGGTATTAAACACTTTCGGACTCTTCTGTGAATAGGTCCCACGCAATGATTTTACTGGCCGAAATAAAAGAAAAAGAAAACCTAACAATTTTTACACTTTATTTAGAGTACATATGCTCATGGTTTTGTTTTTTTCGTACCTAACAAGTGCTTTCTGCAGGAATGCATATATAATAAACAGGAAACAACAACGCATTTCCACTTATTGAACACCATTTACTGCATGAATGAATAAATAAAATAACACAATGTAAAAATACTGATAATTCTTGCACTTCGTACATAATCAACCTATAATCTCATATGTAGAGTTTCACATGGTCGTTCTCTACATTGACTGAATTTCACTCACATGGATTTTTTGTTATCAACATGATAGTAAATTAAGTATTTTCGAATTAATATTTTATTAAATACAAAACGAACAACAAAACCTGCTTAAAATCTTATAAACTTGCACTGCAATATATAATAAAACAAACCAACAAAATAATAAGCCAAATTTAACAAATTTAAATAGATAAGATACACTTACATTTGCAAAACTGGACGTATCCTGCGTCTGTTCTCTTAAATACTGATTTGGATAACGTAACATCAATTATTTTAAATGCTTTCAAATGCGTTCGAGGATTTAAAGCAAACAACCATTTTAATTTTAAACGCACACTAAATTACACAAATTTAAAACTGACATCAAAAATTATATTGAAGTAAAGATTTCTTTAAATACTTCCTCTTATTTGCATTTCATTTTTACAAGTATCTCATCTCTTGTGAGACTAACAGAAAAAAGTACCTCAATTAATGGCCATAATATAAAGTACAGAATACCGGGGATAGTCTTTGAGACTGTCACACCTTGACACTAATAGAAAAAAAGTGTTCTGTTGTTATCAGTAGACAACACGTAATGTCTAGAAATACTTTAGCATTAACAGAAAGTTATCTAGCGACTGGATATTTAACTACGCGCCTGATAAAGACATTCGCTGCTTCTATTTCGTTACGTGGTACCTGATTCATTCTGAAAATTACCACATTGCAGCTTAAGGCAGCGCACTACAGTCACAGCCTCTGAACGATGGAAAAATACACAAACGACGTCCAAAGGTCTTACATGCTACCTTGCATTAAACCAACATCGTTCTATAAATATTCACAGAAAATATTTACAAATACATGTTGGAAGTGTCATTAATGTTACATTAACATATCATTCCTTCAATCACTATACTGAGATTATTGACACCGCTTCAATCCTAAGCTTTGGAAACAAATGGAAGATCTTTCATAATGCATCATAAAACCCCACCGTCTGATGCGTCTACAATGGAGGACTTGGCATTAAAGCAATGTATCATACACAATTACATGTGTGGGAAGAACACGTATTACGGAGCTTGGGAATAAGCTTGTGCAATAGTACCCGTGACTTCTAAATTTTAAGAAGTAATTCGCATCAATATACATTCATGGCTTACACCAAACAACACACACACAAAAAAAGATACCGAGCCAGATGGCAGAATTTCTGTTTGAATAGCAGCAGGAATTGTTCCAATATGGCAGGCAACCTACGAAACGAAAATACTAACCATTCACTAATATTAGGGAATCAAAGTGGCTCTTTTTAACATGAACTAGGACACGAAACATTCTGAAATACTAAGTAATTCACTCCTCCTGTAAGTTTACTAAAGGAAGCAAAGATGAATCGGAACTTGTACGAAAAATTAAGCAGACCACTTCGGCGATAACAGCCAAAGCTTGTCCCATAGTTCAAACACCTACATCCTTTAGCACCATCAAAAATTAAACCCCCCTCTATTTAACAATAAAAACAGCTTTTTCAACAATAAAATGAACATTAATTACAATGACCATTGAAGTCTACAACATATCATTTCTATCACCACACGGAGGTAATGTATATACATACATACACAGTGAGTGTCCAATTTAAAATCGACCCTCTTCAAGACTAACGAAACTAAGATAACATTACACCACCAATTACATTTATAGCCCAAATTAAAAAATAGGAGACAAATCCTTGCAATTTAAATTCTTAATAAGCCCAAACGATTTAATAAGTGGGAAACGGGATGACGCTAATCTCTCTATATGTAAAAAAAAATTACTCGAAAAACCATTTACATTGATGATAACCACATACCACATGATCCTTAATAGTCATTGAACAATGCTTCTGCCTTAGATATCTTCGGAAACCATTTACCTGAAGACATTATTCTTCATCTGCCTTCCTTAAGGTTTTATGATTACACTTGGATGTTGACTCTAGTCTTGGGAAGGCATTTAATACCTGAGGCTAGCATGGAAATGACCTCAAAATATTTAATCTGTCTTATGTAGTGGTTTATACTGTAGCATACTATTACGGAATACAAAGTCTTTACCGAAAGTTTTTCCAAGTTTATGAATCTCACCAGAAACTGGTCGAGGTAGCTCAGCAGAAGCGTGTTCGTCTCAATATCTAGCGGCTGTTTTTCTCATGCTACTACGCGATTTTCTGGACAGTACTTAGAACCAAGTTCAAGAACACGTAACTTTGGCATTGCTTCTACTACGAGCAGTACTATAAAACTAAAGACGATCAAAACAAGCTTTGTATAAGAGATTTAAATCTACACGTACATTTTCCGATTGAACTAAAGGCATGTCAGAATGGTATGAGCACGCAGCCGTCTTCTTCACACCACGGAACATTAAAAATTTTAATTTGGCTAAGATCTTAATCCCGTCAGTACAGAAACGTATATATATACAGATGCTTATCAGAATAATGGAAACACCTGTAGTTGGCAACACATCAGATGTATGGGTTGGCAGTGGTGTCGTGGCGACCGCAGCGCCGGACTGCTGGTGGTGGTGTGTTAGGTCGGTCTCCATACTACGTCAGGCGTCGTGGAACAGGAGTGTGCAGTGGCTTCAGCAGACGGAGGTAGTGTAAAATGGGAGACCTCTCAGAGTTTCAAAGAGGGCAAATTGTTGGTGCGCGGTTATGTGGAGTGAGTGTGACGGCAGTGGCTAGTGTGTTAGGTGTGTCGCCAGGGACAGTGTCAAAGGTGATGACGGCCTACACAACACACGGGAAAACCACATCGGGGAAGCGGAACAGTGGGCGGAAGAAAAGCATCAGTGACAGGGCACGCCGGGTATTAAAGCGCATTGTCACGCGGAACCGTCGTGCAACTCGGCGCAAGTGACGGAGGAACTCAATCAGCACCTCCCCCAACCTGTTTCGACAATCACAGTCCGCCGCGAATTACATGACATGAACTTACGGGGTCGTGTTGCACGGGCCAAACCTCTCATCAGGGACCAGAACGCTTTAGCACGCCGCAAATGGTGCCGCGACCATGCAACTTGGATCGTTGACGACTGGAAACGTGTGGTATGGTCGGATGAGTCACCATTCACCCTATTCCAAACCACGGGCCGTGTTTATGTGTGGAGAACGCCCAAAGAAGCGTATGATCTGCAGTGTCTCCGCCCAACTGTGAAACATGCCGGCGGCACGGTGATGCTGTGGGCCGCAATATCATGGTTTTCATTGGGTCCTGTGGTCACACTTCGCGGACGCATCACTGCCAACGATTATGTCGCAATTTTAGGAGACCACTTGCATCCTATGGTCCGGATGTTGTTCCCGGACAATGACGCCATATTCCAGGATGATAATGCACCCATTCACACAGCTGGAGTTGTTGCAGCGTGGTTTGAGGAACATCGGGATGAAGTTCAACACCTCCCCTGGCCCGCCCAATCCCCAGATCTCAACATAATTGAACATCTGTGGTCCATCTTGGAAACACGACTCCGGCGACGATTTCCACCTCCATCCTCTCTCACAGAACTGGCCGATGCCCTGCACGAGGAATGGTGTAATATTCCACTTGCTACCATTCACGACCTCTACGCCTCCATCCCACGTCGCATCAAGGCTGTTCTGAAGGCGAAAGGTGGCCCGACACCATATTAATCTGGTAAGTTGCACTTTCGTTCAGGTGTTTCCATTATTCTGATAAGCATCTGTATATATATATATATATATAAATTAAAATATGTTATTAATTCTTGCATTTTTATAAATGCCTTAACTTCGGAAAATTGTCCAACTATCGAAATTAGTGAACTGAGGTTCTTCTCAGTCCCACAAGACGAATGCCGGGATGAAGATTAAAAGACCACAGTTGCTAAAAATATTATTCTTTAAACTTGTGATGAGCTTCGGCCGTAGATCCTTGTACAACCTGTTAATGTAAATATCATTTAGATATCTCAACGGCTGAACAACAATTATCTAAAGTTCGGGACGGTTGTAAGTTTCTGAGAGCAATTCTTCTTGTGTGTGTCCTGAAAATGATCAAACTCTTCAGAAAATCCTATTAAGTATTAAGTACTGCATAGCAAAAGTCACATTCTTTAACAACTACAAAAGGAATTTTCGGATCTGGCCAAGTGCGAAAAGACTTTTACCCAACCATCGTCATTCGCAACAGAGAAAGAAAAAAATATATATAACGAACGAAAATAGTAAATCGAAGGAAACAAATTAAAAAAATTAATTCAAAACGAAAATGAACTAAAAAAGCATTTCTAACATGAACATTGTTGCTTTCACGTTTTCAAGTGTACAGCTAAACTGTATGTTGCTTCTCTTTACGAAGTGTTTCCAGAGTACGACACAGAAAAGGATTCAAAACTTCAGAAGACAACATGTAATGTCTAGAAACAGTTTAGCCTTAACACACAATGGTTTTGCCCTGGTTTCCAGTACGAATTAAACGTACAAATATCAAAAACTAACATTTTCCGCTCAGCTTGTAGAAGCATTCCACAGAAACTACGACAAACAGTCCCCCACGCGATATAACATCCGACCGTGGTGGTCATATCGTCTGAGGTGTCATGCTAGCTTCCATCCTGTTCTGGGTTTAAACTCCCATGGGTCACACACACACACACAAAAAGTTACTAAACTGGCTGCGAAACAAAGCTGATCAACGATTTTACGGGTCATAAAACTCTAATTAGGCAATTTTTTAAAATTATTTTTAGAAGAACGAATACTTTGTCAATGTAAACATGGAAATTTCAGAAAAAACAAAAAAAATACTGCAAAGATTTCCTTGTAAATGTAATATTTTTGAAAGAAAGTGCAACTGAAAAATTGATGTCCCAAACGTGACATTAAATCTACTACTACTATCTGATAACATACTCAACCTATCAATTATTTCTTTTTCCCGAAATTCCCACTTCGACAAGTTTTCAATTACACAGTTTAGAGCCATAGCAATTCATTCTACCAAGATTTTTTTTTTCCTCTCAAAAAGAAAACGCTGGAACCTTTGAACGTACACAGAAGTTTCTAAAAACAACGCCCGTTGTACAAGCCAAAACAAGAATAATACAAATATAATACGTTTAAAATTCATATTGATTGCCTAAAAGTTTCTGCAAACTGCACTCCTTTACAAAGTGGTGTACACCAATTTCTGCCCTTTACTGATCGCATAAACGTAAATATAAAGTATGTAGGCTTTACACAGGTTCGGCTGAGAAAATGATGGAAAAAATAAAAAAATAATAAACTTTAAGTACTGTCTTGATGCTACTGTAATAACGCTCCTCCCTGAACACTAACGCTCAGCGAGATAAATGGAGGTGCACTTCGTCACACATTACTACTGAAATTTCGAAATTAAAAAGAAAAATTCGTATATTTAACCTTTGTATATCCGGTCAAATTTTGAAGTACAGTGAAATCCCTATTCGTGGTTAACTGTGGCTAGAAAAAAACAGTTGAAAACTGAAAATCCGAATTCTCGTTTGTTCGGGGTTGGTCCATATCTTGACAGAATCAGTGTTACCAATTTAGTCATTTTGAAGACAATTTAGCTACCGAGAATTACATTTTCCCTCAACTATTGAATAAAGGTTTTTTTTTTAGCTACTTTTGCACATACTATAGCCAACACTATTTCCAAAGTGATAACAGAATTTTTGCCAGATTTTGACTGTAGCTTAGCTACTTTCAATTGTCTAAGACTGACAACACTGAACAGAATTATACTAAATACTAGAGAGAAGTGACATGGAAATATACGTATGCAAGCCAGTTAAAGGAAAAGCGTTTACTAGAAAGCACAAGATTGGCGTACAAAACTCAAAATTAAATCGTCCAGGAAAATTCTTTACAACTACGTACACCTAAAACAAATTTTAAAGAAGCATTACGGCAGAGAACACAACCTCTTACCAGTTACCTAGTGGTGATATTTTTGTACCACAATGTACATTTAAAACGGAAATCAACATTAAAAAAAAAAAAAAAAAAAAGGGTTTACGACTATCTGTGACTAAACGCCTCAATTACCACCATATGGTGCTTGTAGACCAAAATTTATATATATTTTCTCAACCGTAGTCTACAATACAACACATACGTTTAAAAGACATACGCAACTTTTGTTGTATTGGAAGTACAACATCTGCAAAAACCTAGATTCATGCATTATGTAATATTTTTTTTTATTGTAAACATTGCTCCCAAAATCTTCCACGGACAAAACAATTCAACATCAGCAATTACTTCTCCACTCTTGCATATATACATATATCACAGTTAAAACAACAATTACATTCAGATCTATGCCTTCGGAGAAAGTTCTTTAGGGAGCAACAATACGAGTATAGCATTATTTTTTTCTGTAGTTCAAAAAATAATAAGTATTACCTGGATTATCTGCTTGTTTCATAAATAGCACAACTCCAACTAGTTCGTATTCTACCCTGCAATACAATCCTTACACGACACCTATTCAAATTACAAAGGCAGCTGATCATTCCAAGTACAAAAGTAAAAATATAAAACATTATCTAACCTGACTTTAAAATGCCTCAAGTGCACTACAATGCATAAAAATATGATATAAAAATACATTTTCCCCTTTTCAATCATATTTTTTTTTTTAATTCATAAAAACGATAATATAACAATAATAAAACTACGTTTTTCCTCACTTTTCGTGCACAATGATATACTTAACTTGCTAGGTAGGAACAAATTTGTACACTAAAACTATTCTTTATCATACTGCAAAGCCATTTACGTGATTGGAGGAGTTGCCATTTTGAATAACACGTTCAAAGAATTGGTGGTTCTTAAATTTACGATCTTCTTCCTGTTCCAAATTCTTATCTGCGTCGTCGATGTCTTTCTTTATTTGCACGATTAAATCATCTGAAAGAAAACAGAACACTGAACAGAAATACACATAATCAGCAATAAAAAAAAAAAAAACAAAGAAACACATTTTCCCAAATACACCACAACTATTACAACAAAATAGCCCTACATACTCGCGTTAATTTATGAACGTATTACTTTAAAATATTTTACAAGGACTTAAATGTTTCATACCCTTAATAAGCGATGCTGGTTGCATATAACATCAGTTGTTTCATGGTGACGTACACGAACTTTCCCCAACCCAAATGACTATCCGTACAGCATAGTCCCGTGCTTCATTCTTCATATCATCAGATTCAATCGCGTGGCTATGCATTTCTTTTCACTTTCAATTTCATTCTGTATAAGTTTCAAACTCATCCTGGAATTTTAATTTTAAAAAGCAGATATACAACAGTTTCGACAAGGAAGTGAAGGCATAAATTTGGCATCTCTGGCTCAGGCCGAGATTGGTTAGATAGACGATGGGAAGGTACGGACAGGACCTTACTTAAGGTACTATCCCGGCAATCGCCTAGTGAAATTGATGAAAACCCTCGAAATCCTCAGTCAGAATGGTCGGCCGAGGGGTTCGAACCCGTATACCTAGCCATTGCCGCTCCGAAGTCAGTACGTTACTCGAAGGTATAAGTATCAACAATGTGTATAGCAATCAACATTCGCGATAATGAGCTACGAAAAAGGACAATATTTTGGCCTCACGAGTAGTACTGAGCATTTACACGATTCCCATGCTTTTCCAATGTTAAAGAACTTCCAAGGGCTTCTTTTTAGTTTACGTACAACTTTGCAAATAAATCGTCCTGAATAAGTGGAAAAGACACACACACCAGAAAAAATTACTACAACCAGGTAACTCTACACCCTTTTAGTTATTATTACAGCTCATATGTTACGCAATATTTTTTAATGTTTGAAATATTTCAAATGGGAGATGATTAAAGGTTATTTTCAGGGCTTAAGGCCGCTTGCCTATCTCAGTATATCTTTATACTTAATTGCTTATCTGCATGCTTTGAAAACACTTAATTTACTTTGAGCTGTTTTAGTAACTACGACTTAAGCCCGTTCCGATTCGAGTGCAATCCTCAGTTGTGATTCGAATCCGAAACCTCTTGGATGCCAGTGTGCAGCGTCAGGCCTCATGACCAACTAGGTCAGTTACATCTCCAGTGAAATCTCTACATCTTCAGTCCCTTTTCTTTAAGTAATTAGTATACTGACAGTCGCCGAGTGCTTTAATCGAAACACGAACATTTTCTTTTCCGTCATATTCAATGATATGAAAAAGTTTCTTGACAGGTGTACGTATAATAAGTTATATGTTGCATGTTTATTAAAGCAGAGTAGGAGTTTTATTCAATGATTACTTCTTAGTTGAACTAATACCTATGATTTACGTTCGTCTGACGAGAAACGGCGTCCCTCGATGAGTATAACTTCTAAGAAAGAGTGGAGAGGGAATCAGAACAAGTGTCTAATTATAGGCACCAATTGGGCACTCGTTCGATCGTGTACCGGAGAAAATGCCTAAAATAAATGTCAGGATGCTTTAAGAGTGCGCCACTTCCTAAGTGTCGATACATTTTAAATTCGATCATAGTATTTTGAACAGAGAGTTATTTTCCTTTTTGAAAGGTGAAAGCAAGAGAAATAGAGACAACAGCAAACAATGTACACTCAAATGTGCAGTGCTGAGTCACAACTAACGAATTAGGTGAAACGCACTTCCGTATACCAGTGCATTTTTTTTTTTTTTTTTTACTTCGTTGGCTACTGCTTATTCGAACAGAGATATTCTGTAACACACATGCAGAAATTTTCACTTTCACAACTACGTGGACATTAACGGCATCCTATCTCACTTAACAGTTCCTTTGGCCACATTTCTACCCTGTATCCTTGAAAATGTACGCGTACAACTTTGATCTGGAGTTGATCTAAATTTTAATCAAATATATTTTAACTAATAAACAAACAAGGTGTTTCGAAAGTGATGGTCAGAAACTGACGGTTAAATTCTTCAGACCGAAACAAGAAAAAGTTCATTTGAAGACATTCAAAAAACATGCGTAGTCTCAGAGTTAGAAGCGCCGAAACTAAGTGTGGCAGCGTCACAAATGAAGTTATATCTCGGAAAAAAAAAAACCTAAGACATATAAGCTTAGCAAATCAGTACCCAATACATTATTTCAGGAATTGAGGGCATGGTGAATTAAGGCTTTTTCCCACTGAAGAATATCACTGTCAAGGAATTGTCAGTGCACAATATAGACCTACTACAGAAATCCCCTCTAAGCTGCAATCTTCAATCATAAACTATACTGACCTAGGTGTTTTGAGTAGCACTTCGATTGTGACCTAATCCGACACCTCTTATGCCATTATTTGTGACGACATTGGGCTAACTTTTTGCGTCTCTTAACTCCTAAACTACGAGTGTTCATGAATTTCTTCAAAGGAGCTTCTCGCTCTTGCGATCTGAGGAATGCACCCCTCACAATTTATTACCATCAATTTTAAAATATCCTGTATAGTCACATTCAAAGTGAAAGCCACCTTAGATGCAGGTACAATCTCCACGCATTTTTTGCACTACAAAATATACTTGTACATAGAAATAAACTTAATTTTACGCTATCCATTTTTTTTTTTTTTTTTTTTTCGAATAGAAACGTTCTCCAGTTTATTGCAACGTAATTCCCAATCATCGACTATTACAGAACTTTCTTTTTCTGAACCAATCTTCAACTCCTGATCGTCATGACGTCCTAATCTTTTAAGTTAAAATCTGAAGACCTATACCTTAGTAGGGATTCAAACACAGAGTTAGGGACGCCACCATTTGATGAATAAATTATGGGACGCTCAGCTAAGAAACGGAACAAATGTGAAATAACCTAAAATGAAAGTAACTAGCTAGGCCGGCCCTGTACTACTATATAACTCCAATGCTGGGCGGAAAATGGATATTTCAATTTCCTAACCACAGTTGGGAATTGTATATGTTATCAACACAAGACACGAGTATTATACGCCGCCATGTTGGGGCTTGGGATATGAACAGAGTCTGGTCGCCAGTCTACATAGTAAACAGTTCACGGTTGAAACTGTGTGTGTGAATTTACTACAGGACGCGTAATTTTTACCCAAAATACGGGACAGGTGGCAATTCTACCCAGAACTGTGGCTTGTGAACTAAACTCTATTACTTCAGACCACATGACAGCCGCGGTCGCTCCTCTTCCTTTTATTTTCATTTGCTGCTTAACAAACTTCTTTAATGAAAGTAAGTTTATCTTTTAAATCTGATCAAGATATACATACCAAGAGAGCTAAAATCCTCTTGCTTTCTTAAGAATCCTAAGATACACACTCGTAGACATGAGCCATAAAAATCTTTTGAAAATGAATGCATAATGTGTGTTTCCTGTAAAGAAAAAGAAAAGTACATACAATCTTGAGGAACTAAAATTTGACAGTCAATTCCAAAATGGATATTTAAATTTTAATTTGTAACTTTTACGAAACATTAGTCGACTTATCCTAAAATCTTCCTAGCAAACATTCACAAGTGGAAACGCTTCACGTTCATGAAACCAAGCTTACTAGAAAGTACAAAGAAAGTATATAAAAAAAATAACACCACCAAGGTCAGTACCAAAACGTGACAATCGACAATATCAATAATTATGATCATGCGGTTAGGCGCCGAACTTCAACATAAAAGTTTCAGGTTTGATCCTACCCGTGTGAGTTACTTTCCTATCTTTAAAAGTCGTAGACTCCCGGGTATGAGTGAAATGCATCTTATTGCTTATGCAAGTCTTTCATTGCCTGCCCGATCTCTGTAGCATGAAACCTTTGTTACCACACAAAAAACTAAAATTTTCTTACCTCTATTTCTAATTCATTTTAGTTTTTGTTTTTAATAGTTTAATATTCCAGAGTAAAACAACCTCCCAGCTATACCTGAGATTCTATTTAAATAAATAAATAGATCCTAATCACCTAATAAACTTTTCTTTTACCACCATCACTAAAAAGGTAATGTAATGATTCATAGCGTCACCGATTAAAGTTGCTAATTAAGAGAAATACGTAATAAAAAGTAAAGTTCAACAACCGAAATTCATATTTCTTACTGCAAGCAAATTGGTCAAATAGATAGTGTACTTAGTTCCCATGCAGAAGAAATCTCAGATTTGATTCCAGCCGGGGAATTTCAGCTTCCAAATCATTTTTCATCGCATTGCAATACTAATTTTAATCAGTTTTATATACATTTATTTCGTTTTCTTTTTGGGAAAAGGTGAAAGATTCCGATTGAAAATAATAGGTAAGCCCTATGTCTCAGTATTTACTTGTTCTCATCGGAAATCGAACCCGCAATCCCTTGATTATAGAGGCAACAAGCCTGGACGCATTTAGGTAAGTCAGAAAGTCAGGGTTCATTTCAAGTAACGAAATTACTGATTTTACAGACAATAAACATTGAAGAGTATGTCGTTAAGTAACACACACGTTTGTTTTTCTTAGTGAATTTCAGCAACCACGATGCCGGTTAAGACTGCAGTTTTCTTTCTTTCTTTTTCATAAATGTAATACAATTTCAACTTAAGGACTAAGTATTTGCTTTTACGTGTGAGCAAAATTACTTGGTCTAAAAATGTGACAAAACTACTATATATGATCCTTACTATATATATATATATATATATATATATTAAAAATAGCTTCAGAATATTTTGTTTCCACTTTTGTAAATATACCAGCTGAATCCTGGATAGGCTATGGTTTTCATTTTGTAATGCATTTTTTTTAATTTGTGACAAAAGGAACAAAAAGTGGTCCGTAAACTGTCTCATATTGGTATTTTTTTTCGTAATATTCCTGAATAATATATGGGATTACAATTACTGTATAAACAATGGAGTAGGCAAGAGGAGGAACCTCAGTTACATATACGTTCTTTTGTAATGTAGATTTTTCATTTAATTTAGTTTGTGAACTATATATTGTTAAATGAAACAATTTAAAAAATGACAGTTGAAGAAAAGTTATTTTAGTGACAGGTTTATAACATTAGGCTAGTGACTGAAAAAGAAATGCAAGGGAGGGTCACGATGTTGTCGCTGAAATCCGAATCAAACATAATGGATCTTATAGAACATGGTGAGATATGGATAATACCAAAATTTAAGGTGCGATGGACAATGGGGGCGGGGTTAGGAGGAAGGAGCGAAATCTCGAAATTCACAGAAGTTATATAAAGGCAATACTGGTGTTTCACAACGCAGTGCGTTACTTCCGGGAGGAGATTCCTAACATCGAAACAAGTTAAAAAGTTCTTATGCACATAGGTGACATTCCGCTTCGTTCTGGAGATACAGCGTTCTTTCCAACCTTCTCCAGTATGTCCTCACTGTTTACCCTCTCCGTCCAACTCATCTCCATTCTTCTCTACAGCCACCATCTGAAACTCCTTTCTCGTTTCTGAATCATTCCACACCAAATTAAATTTAAAACATTTTCCAAATCTGTTCTACAGACATGGCATCTTCCTCGTTAAAGCGATTCCCCTCACTTTCTTAAATGATACTTTCTCAATTACGAGAAGAAAAACAAAGAAGATTATTAGAAAAATAGGCAGTTTGCTTGATGGTAAATCTGCTCATTCTTCATTTCTTCCTTTTCCAACAACTTCTATAGTGTGTGCAATTCCTTACAAGAAAATATTTAGTAAGTTTGAGAATAATAAAGTAACCCTGAATGAAATAAAGCTCAGCATGTAAATGAACTGTTATTGTTAGTGTTTTGTCTTACAATGATCTTTTCTCCTATCAACAATGTTTTTCAAGACAAGGAAAAGTTGTTACTAAGAAACGTTCGGAACAGCGGTTCCGAACGGACGTTTCGAATTGTCAGTGAGAGTTTTTTTCCCAGCCCTCTTGATGCCCTATCCCTGAGGGCATCAGGAGAGGCCATGGATACCCTCCACGACAATTCAAGACGTTTCCCCAACAGGTGCAGCCGGCTGCACCTAACAAGGTTGATGATATTGGACTGGAGGTAATATCGGAAAGGGGATCATCGCCTTTGGAATAAAACCCGCAAAGAGACATCTCCAAAGAGTGAGATTTCTTCTTCCAGTGCAAAGTAGACCTTGGGCGGTGAGGGCTTATTGCTCAACAGCATTTTATGGTATCATTCTATGCAAGATCAAGTATTGAATGGACCATAAATGAAGGCATCTTTCTAGGCCCGGCAAAATCCCGTAAGATGTCTGTGATATCAATAACTTTGTGATTTATAGTTTATTGAAATCTTTTTATAAAGAGAATTATCCATGAATTACTCATTTGTATACAGGGTAAGTCAAAATGATGGACCCGATTTCATAAAATTATTTTGTGAAATATAATGAACATATCTTAATGTGAGCTACGCGCAAGGAAAGGCAAAAGTTCAAAGTTTAGTTGAGTTTAGTTTATGTCCCGCGTGGTTGCATTGTCTACCGCTACGCGGCGCTGGAAGCAGTTAACGAAAATGGCGCTGACTGGAGAGCAGAAATCGTTCTGTGTGCTGGATTACCATGTAAACAATTTTTATTTGAGTGTTCAACTTCATTTCCGTACCAAGTATGGCAGAGACCCACCCACTGGAAAAAACATTCGTACGTGGTATGAAAAATTCAGAGATACGGGCTGCATCTGTAAGCGAAAATCGACTGGCCGTCCTTCAGCTGAGGAAGAGACAGTGGAACGTGTTCGCGCCAGTTTTGTGTGGAGTCCACAGAAGTCTACCGGGCAGCGAGGGAACTTGAAATGCCACAGAAAACTGTATGGCGAATTCTGCGGAAACGTTTCCAAATGAAATTATATCGCTTGCAACTGCTACAAGCCTTAAGAGACACTGATTATGCTGCTCGGGCGTCTTTCTGTGCTGATTTTCTCACGTTAATGGAAGAGGATGGGTTCGCCGAAAGGTTACGTTACAGTGATGAAGCGGTGTTTCACCTTTCTGGGAATGTGAATAGACACAACGTAAGGATCTGGGGAACTGATAATCCCCACGCAGTTGAACACCAACGCGATTCACCCAAGGTGAATGTGTTTTGTGCCATTTCCCCTGAAAAGATTTATGGGCCCTTTTTCTTCCTTGAACCTACTGTGACAGGACATGTTTTTCTTGATATGCTGCAACAATGGCTCCTTCCACAGCTCGAAGAGAATAGTGCAGATTTCATTCTTCAATTGGATCGTGCCCCTCCGCATTACCATGGCAGCGTCGGGATCATCTCAATGAGGCATTGCCACAGCGCTGGATAGGCCGTGCATCTCAGGAGGATAGAGTTCTCATTCGTTGGCCACCTCGTTCCCCCGATCAGACCCCGTGTGATTTCTTTTTGTGGGGTTTCATAAAGGATCGTGTTTACGTACCACCACTTTCAACAACATTGGGTGACCTTTGCGCCCGCATCACAGCAGCCATTGCAGAGATTGACCTTGACACACTACACAAGGTTTGGCAGGAGATAGACTATCGGCTGGATGTGTGTCGTGTTACACGAGGTGCTCACATAGAGCACTTGTGATGTGACTGAAAAAAACTTTGAGAGTTACCCTTCTTACCACATGTATTACATTCAGATATGTTCATTATATTTCACAAAATAAATTTATGAAATCGGGTACATCATTTTGACTTACCCTGTACATTTATTTTTTCAGTCAAGTTAAAAACATAGAACATGTTTCACTAGAAACTCTAATCAATAACTAACTGCTTCAATCGTAACTAGTGGTCTGCCGAAATCGAATTTAAGAGAAGCTTTACATCGCGCTCACCTTTTAACCTTTGCGAGGGATTTATCTTCCTTACTACTGTTAAGAAGTTACATCCAGTTTCTTCTTCCTCTCACTCCTTTCCCTTCAATTACACATTTAATTGCACCCTTAAGTATATCATCTCTGGAAAACCAATGTCATAAACAGTCTGTTTCTCCCCTTTTCTTGTCTCTACGTTTCTTTCCTGCTGTTTTTACCACTTTTCATTATCTATCTTCTCAATCTACCTGATTCTTCCATTTTCCTCTATATTCACCTTTAGAAGGCTTCCAATTTTCTCTTTTCACCTTCTGGGGCTCAGAGCAGCTTCCACTCCACGCTATCCAAGTACTAACATAATTCTGCCGGTTTATTTTCTTTTTCATCAGCACAATATTCCTGTTTCTTCTTTTTTTCTGACTTTTATCATCTTGTTTTTCTTACATCAACCTTAATTCCAAACTTTACTGCGGCTCTTACTATATCTTTCATCATCATCTGTAATTTTACCCCTGTCTCTGAATATTGTTGATCATTTGCGTACTTGATGGTCCTCATTCATTCCCCACTATCACTGCATTTGCCTTCCACCAAGTTCTTTCTACCAACCTATCAACATACACATTAATTTTTTTTTTTCGAAGTTCACCTCTTCTGTTTCCTCCAGCACTTTCCCGTGTATTCAGTCTCCGTTTATGATCCTTGAACCTAGTAGCTTCCTAAAGAACTAATGCCACACAAAAATTAATTACCCAATAATTTAAGATCCCAATGCGTGATGCTGCGCTGCTGGTTTTAGTAAGGAAACAGCTCCCACCGAGAAATTTTTTCTTCTCCTCTCTCGTTACGCTTTCCTGGACAACCTTCCAGCACTACTCCTTATCTTCCTCTTTCCATAACGTTGTTCCAGCTTCCCATTTTCACCGTTCTTACTTAACCCTTACCATTCTCCTTGTAAACTTGTTCAATCCGCTCATATATTGTCTCGTCTGCTTCTCAGGTACGCATAAACATTTGAAGAATTAGGATATTCTCTATGTAACTCTGGGAGGAACACAGGGAATCGCAGTTTCTCCACTAAACTCAAAGTTTTGTGTTTAGGGGGAACGTGGGGTATCGCAAGCTCCGGGAGTCAGTATAGAAAAAAAAAAAACTGTTTACGCTTCCAAGAGTGATTTGTCAATGGCGATCTAAAGGTGCAGTTTCGTTTGTGCGATGGTTGCATGCTATGATCGCAAGCAACTTCTGCACGCGTCACTACATTCACACGTTCAAGAGAAATCAGTGCAGGTGGTTTAGTTTGTGCGTCGGACGGGTGCTGTCGCATGCAACTGTTGCAATGACTCCTCGGAGACCAGTCAAGCTGCTGCAGACGCACGCGCAGCAGAATATTGTACAGTTTACATTCGTGTTTTCTTTGAATTTGGAAGTATTTTGCGCCAAATATGAACTTCAGCACAGATGACGATTCAAAGCTAACGTCAAGAATTGGGCGAGAATGTTATGAAATTGTTGGTAAAACTAAAAAGAATACATGTAAAGATGTAATGGACCTGTCGGGGAGATATCTCACTGCAACGAATATTTTGATCGATGATGATAATAATGATAATTGTTATATTTTAAGCAGTTGGATTCAACTGGAGCGAGTTTACATAATCTAAAAGTTGTTTTCCGCAATTTTGGAGTATGCTATAATATGTAATAAGTTTGGTGTTCAATAAATAGATGGCATCAGAGTATTGCAGGCAGTTTGAACTAACATTAATGTTTTATATTGAACGAAAGTTGAGTTTAATTTAAAACCCTGCTTATATTATTATTATAGTTGTTTATAATCATATCTAAAATTCTGTTACTGTAAGAAATATTGTTTACAGATGGATCTTAAAACTCGTAATGCACGAAAAGTAGATAATATAAAAGTACAGAGTACAGTAAGGCGTCGCGCGCGCGCAAAATGCATAAACCAAACTACCCCCACTAAATGCTTCTGTCGCACGCACGACTGCAAAGACGAAACTGAACCTTACAAGATGGTTATTTGTCACCACTTATTGAAATAGTTTGAAAGCATAAAGCACCAAGAACATTACAATGGTCTAACCCTTCCTTAACTTAAACCGGAAACGTATGAGAGATGTGGCTACGTAGTGCACATCTTTAACAGCTTCCAGACTCAGAGAAGATAATGTAGATCAATCACTCGAAGGAGTCCCTTCGAAGATTTTTTTGACTTATGAATAGTTAAGTCTCAAACAATACCAACACTGCAAAATTAGTTGGTAGTTCTACTTTCCTTTTCAATACACAGTTCCCATACGGTAAAATTTCATGCGTTCCCCGAGTAAAAAAATTCAATTCCAGCACTGCCAATCATACTTTTTCTTGTCTGTCTTCATTTAGTTTCACAAATTAAGTTAGTCATATTGTCTCCACCATTTTAATTTTTACTTCACATTCGTAATCAATAATCTATAGGCACCCCACATATAGTAGTTATAGACATTTTTTACTTTACAATTTTTCCAGACCCAACAAGATACCTCTGGAGGATAGAATGGCCGAGAATTCGAGCGATTGCAGCACATTTTTATATTCAATTTGACAATCTCGTTTTACAACCTTCCATTTCGATTGTCACAATCACAAAATACATAAATAGATAGTTTTAAAATTGTTGATCTGCGTTCTACTTCAATAATGCAATACCACTTACATAATCCTATAATTGAGTACTATTGAAAATTAAGTGGTTATGATTCGATATACAACCTAGGGCAATTTTTATTTCAATGAAAACTTGTCAACATACACGCTACGAGGATCTCTGGTCTTTATAAGCACTACCTGTTTTACTCAAATGCTCTGTTTAAAATAACTTTTTAAATTTACAGACTTACCATGGACTTCTTTGTATTTTTGTAATATGGATTCCAACCAATACTCATCACCATTTTGTACACTGGTCCACCATCAACATTTGCCCATCCATAGTAAACACCTGTCTCAATCTCAGGCGGTAAGTTGTCCACTACATCCTCTGGAAAATTCGCTGCCAAAAAAGAAATACTAATTATAAAATCACAGAAAATTAATAAAACACTAGGCTTGCTGAGTTGTTCTAGTAATATTAAAATGACTTACAGAGGGGTTGGAACAAATTACGCTGTCAGTAATTTTTATATCGGAAATCCAAAATGATATTAAATATATAATAATAAATCACAGCCATATTCAATCCATTAGTGGATGAGGCCTCTCCTGGAGGGAGGAGTTGGTCTACTGCTCCCACGCTGACCAGACGGGTTGGGAGAGGAGAGCCGAATCTCTCACTGTGATCGCCACTGTATTTTATTCACAGCAGCTCCCCAATTGTCCTCACGATGCTGGGTCAACACCGAAATTTTTGAGCCCCCACCGAGAGTAGAACCCGGGACCGCTCGCACTGAAGTCGAGCGCGCTACCGACTAGGCTACGCAGGAGTTAGCTGCAATTAACACTTACGCGAAAGATATTATTTCATCAAAATAACGAAAATTGTTTAAAGGAATACGAGGAAACAATATAATGGTCTTCCACTGTTTCTCACATCCGAACCAACACACACTCAAAGGTCCCGGCAGGGGTATAGATGTGTTTTAACTAGAAAGTGACGGATAATAGTGACGGGCCGAAGTCAACAGTTACTAGACTGGCCTATACAAAATAAAGCGTATCTATCTACCGAACCAACACAAATGCAAAGCAATTCAGAAAATATATTTCATAACTTTTCAGTGAATTTCATCGAAATTACTTTGTAAACCGTGGGCATAAAAGTCTTCTGATACACAAACATCACATGTTTTTGATTGTGTTATCGTTGGTGAGCATGTAGTGTCGAGTGTAGTTTCCATATCATTGGTAACTGCCTAAAAAAATTAACGTCCATTTTAGGTGGGCCTTACAATCCTGCTCGGTCAATATTATAAAAATAAATATCAGGAACCACCATGCAACCTTTCTTGTAGAGAATTTTGTTCAGATTAATTTTTGTAATAACGCCTTTTGCTCAAAAATGTTTCTCAAGCGATTTATTTACAAAAAACTTATTTTTTGCGCCATTTTACCAAGAATGCGGTAGAGGTGTGCAAAACTAACAAATTTTTAAGGATATTTTAATGAAGGAAATAAAGTCTGTTTCAGTTTTTTACCATCTTCTCCTTATTGACCCCCTCTAACGTCTCATTCATTGCTCTAGACAGCAAAATGTGCCCCTCTACATAAACTCACACTTCAAAATATATTGCAAGTAACAACACATTTTATGAAATAAGCAGGTGTTCAATAGGTTCTCTAAAGCTATGTAAGTTAAGAGTTCCTGACCGCTACAAGAAGCCAAGTTATTTCACTTGGTACAGACTTCAATTTGACTGTTGGGTTACAATGGGTCAAACTGATTTGGATGAGAGAAATAATATAACAGAAGTCAGTAAGCGAGAAATTAATGTAAAATACGGATTGCTGGCTATACCTGTGTGTATGTATACAGCTGTCTCTGATAACTATTCTCAAGAAAATGAATATATAGAGGCAAGGGGATAAATAACCTGTCCACCCTATATTATTGTTTTAAGAAAGTTTTGTTTTTCTCATGTACACTAGCGTCACTGAGTATAAAAATATAGCATTCTTCATGTAATTAACATGTTCAGTGCTACGTCTACCTTGTGCATATCTTCCCCAGGTGCTGTTTTCCTTTCTTTTTTTCTCTCTCTTATTTGTCTTTTACATCATTCTACATAGTATCTCGATATTAATTTAAAAAAAAACTCCAAATAGTGTCTTTGTACCAGGTGTATGCATAAGTTTTTGTGGTAAAGAAAACACATAATTTTCAAGGGAAATTAATTTTGTTTTATTCAAAATATTGGCCATCGGCCTCCACACATTTCGTCCATCTTTCAGGTAACTGATGCATACCATGCCAGAAAAACTGCTTGTCTTTTGCGGCAAACCATTTGTCGAGCCATTTTCCAAGGTCTTCGAAATTGCTGAAGTGCTGCTCTGCGAGCGTGTGCCCCATTGATGCGAAGAGGTGATAGTCAGATGGCGCCAGGTCTGGGGAGTACGGCGGGTGCGGAAGGATGTCCCATCCAAGCGATTTCAAGGTGTCTTTCACTGGTTTTGCTGTGTGAGACGGCGCATTGTCGTGTAACACAATCACTTTGCCATGTCTTCGGGCCCATTCCGGTCGTCTTTCGATCAATGCGTGATTTAAATTAATCATTTGTTGGTGATAGCGTTGTGCATTAACGGTTGCTTCAAGAGTTCATAATACACAATACCGCTCTGGTCCCACCAGACACAAAGCATGGTCTTCTTGCCGAAGCGATTTGGCCTTGGTGTTGAAGGACCGGCTTCGCCAGGTGAAAGCCGGATTTTTTCCGCATCGAGTTTTCAAAATAAATCCATTTTTCGTCACCCATCACAATTCGATACAAAAAGGATTTTCTTTCGTGGCGTTGAAGCAGCATTTCACAAGTGACTTTGCGATTTTCCATTTGACGTTCATTCAAATCGTGTGGGACCCATTTACCCAGTTTATTGATCTTCCCCATTGCTCGTAAACGTCTGCTGATTGTTTCTTGTGACACATTTAATGCTTTTGCCAATTGCTGTTGAGTTTGAGTTGGGTCATCCTCCAATAACACCTGCAATTGCTCGTTTTCGCACTTTTCTTTATCTACCAGAGCGCGCACTGTCTTTCACATTGAAATCACCACTTTTAAATTGTCGAAACCATGTCTCACATGTGTTCACCATATGTTTCTACCAGCACACGATGACTTTCAACGGCCTTTTTCTTTTGATTAAATAAGAAAAGCAATGCGTGCCGCAAATGTTTTTTTTTTTTCCAGGCACAAACTTCGACATGATCACTGAACGATAAAACAAAGACGCTAGTGTTTGGCGGGCTCAACTTGTGTGTGTTTGTAGTTTAATGTCAGACGAACAAAATGACGTATGTCAAATGAATACGCTTTGTACTTTTCGCTGGCGCCATCTCTTAGGTAAACCGGAAACTACTTATGCATACACCTGGTATATTGCATCATTTTTAATGCTATGTTCTAAGGACGTCGTTCAGCGTCTTGTATTATAATCGAATATACATGAATACAGTTTTAGAATTTTTCTTTAATATCAATACTAATATATTATTACCGAAAGTACGCGTGTGTTGCAGTTCCTTATTATTATTTAACCACTATTTAACATTTTAATTACTCAAGGAAGAACTGACAACTGCCGATAGTCCTTGAAACATGGCTCCAAGCATAGTCCAGGTTTTCCCGGACAACTTTCGTAATGGTAGTATCCTTTCTTCGGTTATTTTCCTTGCACTTTCTACATTTGTTTCTCAGGGTTCGTCCATTTGGTCCAATGAGGCATTTCGTTGGAAGATGATCCTTCTCCGCATTCTCTGAAGTTTCAGACAGACGTTGCGATGTGAGCTGTATCTCTGGTTTTGCCTTCAATAATTTCCTTATAATCACAATTCGAAAGTCACAGAGAGATATTTTCGCTGTCAAAAGTGTATTTATTGTACAGAAACCAAGAATACATTAATATTATCTGGAGCAAGTGAAAAAACCAGTTTCTTCTACCATCGCATTGTTTTTCGTTCGCAAGAATAGTACATCATCATTTGATCTTGTCCGTTTACTCCTTTAATGTAGCAACTGTATTGGATTAAAGGTAAGGGTTTCGTTTTAAGTTCCGCTTAGTAATACAGGAAGGAGAAATATTTGCTCTGCACAGGCACATTAGTATATTCACAATTTCCTGAAGAAAGGCTTCATCCAATAGCAACTCAAAATAATCAAATGGCTTGTTATAAATGGGTATACGTACTACAAGCCCATTTACTTTACGGAAAGGTATTGTTTGAAAAAGCGAAGGGTTATCGTACCAAACTGGTCCCGAATAAACACTTTCACTACTCTCCGAAACAATGCTACCTGATCGACTCGTCTGAAGAATTAAATTTTCACCTGCAGAAATTTCACTTTCATCACTTGAGCTGCAAGGTATTTTGTTCAACTCACTCACAGTCAAAGTATCAAGGTTAAGGTGGCACAGTGACGCCTTCTGTTTGTTTTGACATGCATCTCATTACATCACGGTTATTTACTATGCAAAGACAAAAAAATGTAGAATTAAAATCTAGAAACAAAAGAAACTGTATATCACTTCTGATGCAGAAGGAACACTCTGCTGAACCACCACACAGCGGGAATCGAACGAAATCCAGTGCAAGATAGCGAAACTCTTTTAAGTAACGTTCTGTTATGTTTGAGATCGTTTATGCGCCAAACACGCTATTGGCGGGAGGTTAAATAACATCATTTCTAACGTCCACTAAACTAACTTGGGTTCACTTTACTTCATGGCCCGCAATGAATGTAAAATTTACAGGAACAACTTTCCAACGTGTGTAGCAGTGTTCAAATGCAAAATATAACAAACTTTCGAGCCTTAGTGTGAAATAAGAGTGAAAGAACGAGAGGCACTAGGGTCTATTTAGCTTCCTGTGCATTGAGGGCTAGCACATGCAGTGTTTAAAACGCCATGCACATTGCGTATACACTATACATAGCGTGACCGTGCCAATGGTTGACCAAGTAATGAAAATTCCAAATGTAAATACAAACTGCCATTCATAAATAGAAAAATACTTATTTTCCCATGAAACAGACCCTAAGATATTGTTGATTGAGTACTTGCATTAGCAGTCGACTAGTAGTTGTAGTAGAAAATTGTGTACTACGATTGTTTCAGTGTATATCATTCATTCCACTTGTTCCTTCAGCAACGAAGGAATAAAATAATTAATTATTATACCGTACCTTCTAGTAGATATGCCCGGATATCTTGTATTATCTGTAGCCCAGTCCTCTTATTGTGCGCTTTGCTCTTTTCTCGATTCAGTTTACACATTTTACATTAAATTTTGGTACGGGTCAATGCATTTTGCGGACACAGCTATATTGCACAGCTTTTGCGGACTATACTATTAAACCTTACGGAACAATAAAACGTAATGTGCTTTGTTCTGTATCCAATATATACTCTTATTATTACAGTTTGTTTCCATTACTGGCCAAGCACTGACGACTGGTATGGTTACTCTATATATCAAACCTGACTTTAGCGAACCCTATTTGTCCGTTTGAGATAATGTTCGTGTCTTTTGTGTCACAATATGTGTATCATAACAAAGTGTAACAATGAGCATTCTCCGTATGCCACCACGTTTGTGTTAATCAACTCGGTATTCAACGAAATTATGATGACATATTGCTTTCTCTAACACTTCTTGGAATGCTGGTTGTCGCTAGGTGTACACTTATAGAAATCCCGGTTCTAGTTTAGTTTCTGTGGGGCCAAAAATAGCGAAAATTAGGTAAATTTACAGGAATAACTTGATGAAAGGTGGTATTAGGAAATTATTTTAAGAAGAGTAGCACTATTTTGTGTGTGATGTGAACGGAAGGTATTCATGTGTAGCTGACGTATGGGAAGCCTAAGCGCGCATTGACATGATTTAAAGGTAATGATCATGGCGGTAAATTTATGCGATGGCGGTGTTATGTGACGGTCGTAAATTTCGATTGTTAGTGATTTTAAAGGGAAGGAGGAAGAGACTTTAACTTAACCTAACCTAGAATTTTAACAACTCCTCTTCGCTCGCTGTGCATCAAGATAGTGGAATTATTAAAATATGAGCAGTATATACGAAAGTAACTAACCTTCCCTCGCCGAGTAAGGATGAAATGCCTCAATAAGTGGTATTGTGCGTACATATGGTTTAATAACTACCGGAAGCTTCAGGCCATACAGTTAATTTTATTCCCTAACTTCAAATCATAAAGGCCAATTCTTTAGTATACGTTGGTCGTTCCAAGCACTCACAGAGTGTCTGTTGAAGGTGATGTGCATCGCATGTAATGAAAAAAGACATTTCAACCAAGTTTTTTTCTAACCCGTGTTGGTCCGCTATCGCTTACTCGACATATGTTGTCCGTAATTTTTGTAGCAAAACATCAAGGATGAATGGACATAAACATGTCATTAGACGTAACGTAACCATGATTCCGGTTCATGAACCTGTGACTTGTTTCGTTCGGAAAAACCTGTCCGACGTAAGCTGAAGTAAAACCATCAACGGTGTATAGGACGCAAATATATCTCAATAACGGGCGAAAACTAAGCTAGATAAAGTAAAATTTATCCATGGTACTCACAAAAAAAGTAGTTAGATCTATCGCTCACGGGGGCCCCGGTGGCTCAATTGGTAGAGCGTTCAGCTCTGGTGCTAGGGCTCGTCGGAACGATCCCTGCTCATGCCATGTGGGCTTTGTGCTGTAAACACCGTATGGGTGGGTTTTCTCGGGGTTCTCCTGTTTCCTCACCTTCTTCATTCCGGTAATCTTGTCTTTTAGCGTCATCACGGTATATCACGGTAGGAGTGATAGCAGTGACCACTGCTATATACAATTAACGGTTAAAAATAGCTGTTTAAAATAAGAGTTTACAGAAATATTATTTTTCGTTACTGTAATAAAAGTTACGTATGCTATATGTAAATAGCACTTAAAAATAGCAGTCTAAAATAACTGTTTATTCAAACGTGTTAAAAAGCATTATTTATTCTCAATCAGGGGTGCCCACGAGGGGTTTTAGGAACGCAAAATGCGACCATGCGAAATTTTTAGGGTATTTTGAAATACAGATTTTCGTTGATGTAAACTTTTTATTATATATTTAGATTAAAATGTGAAAGAAATGAAGAATCCATGGCTAGGGCTTCGCCAGGAATTTTCCTAACGGGGGGGGGGGAATATTAAGGTCGTATATTTATGTGTGAGTGAGTGAGTGTACCCGTGCGCTTGTGTGTGTGTTTGAGAGAGAGAGAGACAGAAAGTGTGGGGATGTCTGCCGCAGTCACAGATATGGGAGAAATTTACAGATGAATCATGAAAAAGAGCAAATTATATATAATTATTGCATATTATTTATTTTTTATTGCATTTATTTGACTAAACAACTATTTTCCCCAACGTCATCGGCTGGAAACTTTGGTTATTCTCCTTCCGGTAGCCAGGCTTTCCGCCAGGATTTTCAGATTAGGGGGGGGGGTGATGTAAAGTCAAAATTGGAAGGGTGTGAGTGCAGTTTTGCACTGCTTGTATCGATTTTTCTCTGCAAAAATTTCTAAGTTGGGCGTGTTGTCGATATTTTGGGGAGGTGACCCCCCCTTTGGTGGAATCACTGCTGGTAGCGCTACCATTTGTATTGGCAAAGCAAGATAGTACACAGTATAAATGGCTGTGTTAATTCAATAGTTTTAGGTGAATCAGGGTGACCATCACCTGCTTGTGTTGAATCAATACAAAAAACGTTGATTTCACTGATTCAGCACAACGAAAAGGACTGCCTGGATTTAGCAGCGATTCTATCGAAATCTAAAAATGATTTTCTAGTAGAGGGCTGGTCACTCACCTTGCTGGTAGTGTTGCAAACAAATGCGTTTTGTTTCTAAATAGGTATGCTTATATGCGTGTAATTGATGAGATTTTGTTTTTATAATTTAAAATATAATTTTTATTAATTATAACCATAAAAATAAATATAAAAAACTAACATTTTTGCTGTAACAGTAAAAAATAGAAGTAATCACACAATCATATGCAGTAACCAAGTAATCTAAACGGTAATAAGACATATTATTTCAATATAACAAGGTGCAAAATTATACTTACAGCCAAAATAGACGATAAAGTATTTATTAGAAACGGCTAAAATAAAACTGTTTAAAAACGATTTCTGAGGTAACAGTTATTTACGTCGTAAGAATAATGAAATCACGACGACTAAGTTGGGCAAGCCATGTACCTTGCATGGGAGAGAAACGAAGATTATCGTTATTGGTAAACCGAAGGGAAAGAGACCGTTGGGAAGACGAGACGACGTTGTGAGGTTAAGATTAGAAGTGATTTTCGTGAAGTAGGTGTTTGTGATGAAAACTGCCTTGATCTTGCTCAGAACGTTTGTTTCGGCAGCGATTAACTTGCAAGTTCCAAGTCTTAGAGTAAGTAACTGTTTTCTAAGTTTCTATGAGGGACTACGGAACCACCCCAAATAGCGCACACTGGATAGAGACAACATAGATACCTATATATTTACAGCCAAAACAGTCTACAAATCATTTATTGAAAAAGACTAAAAGAGTAACTTTTAAAAGCTTTTTTATAAAATAGTATTCTTCGTCTTCTTGGGGGCTCGCCGGAACCGCTCAAAACAGCGCACATTGAGTATAGATAACATAGTAACTTATATATTTAAGGACAAAACAGTCGATAAAGTATTCATTGAAAAAGGCTAAGAAAATAACTTTTTTAAAATTATTTTTGTGAAAATAGGGGCTCCAAAGAATGCCTTAAGCTTCATGAGGAACGAAAACCAGCAAGACAACGATGGCTAAGTAATAAAAGCGAAGCAAATACCAAAAACTAAAGTAACGTGAAACGAAATGCCACACTCGGGTTCAGAAACAAAAAGCGAGAATATCTGACGCAGAAGATTCAGGAGATTGAGGAAAACGGGAAGACAAATAACATACGAGATCTATACAAAGGGGTAAACTCGTTAAGAAAAGGTTACCAGCCGAGGTTAGGAATGATTAGAAATGAACGTGGAGATCTTCAGGCGGATCGTGTGCTCCTGCGCCATTACTGGAAAAAGGGGTTGAATGCAGCAGCAGCAGCCAAGGAAATATGTGCCGTAGAAGGGGAAGGTACTGCCAACCTGTCCACAACTAGAAAGTGGTTTCAATGTTTTCGGTCTGGTAACACCAGTCTCGATGACAAGCCCAAGAGAGGACGCTCTGTGACGACGGATATCGATGCCCTCCTGAACGCTGTTGAAGGAAACCCAGGAACCAGTACCCGTCAGCTGGCAGATGAGGTCCAGAATCACAAACCAGTGTCGTTCGTCACCTGTATCAACTTCTGTTTCGCTCCAGGCAACCGAGAATGGTTCCCCATGATTTGACTCCCGCTCAAGCTCAACAACGTGTGACCCTGTGTGAAGAACTGCTTTGAAACCCGACTGACGACAGGTTTTGGCAGCGGATCATCACGAATGATGAAAAGTGGATCTTTCTTCGTTATCCTGACACCGGTAAACAATGATTTGAGCAGGTACCGAGGCGCTGCCAGTGGTTCAAAGAGGGTGGTTTGAAGAGAAGACAATGCTGTGTGTGTGGTGGAATTTCGAAGGTCCGGTGCACTGGGAGCTCGTTCCGTAGATGGGACATTGTATGCTGAACAGCTGAAACGGGTATACGACATTGTGCGCCGTCGTTATCCAGCACTGGTGAACCGAAAGCGACTGCTCCTCCAATTTGACAACGCTCCATGCCACAGGTCAAGAAGAGTCCGCCAGTATTGGGGACATGGATAGCGTGGATAGCACCACACACCCTACAGTCCCGACCTTGCGCCACCTGATTTTCATCTGTTTCGTTCCATGGCACACTTCCTGCGGAGCAGACAATTCCATTCCGTGGATGATGTGACAACTGGCATTACTGAGTTCTTTGCTTCAAAGCCTGCAGCCTGGTATCGTCAGGGGCTTGTGTCACTGGTGGAACGTTAGAAAAGGACCATAAAGTGTTATGGGACGTACACTGAGAGAAATCGAGGGTCTGGAAATTACATTCCAGTCATGGTTTTCCCAAAAAAAACAAATTCTGTGAAAACTGACAGTAATTTTGTTACTGTTACAGTAATTTTATCTGCAGTACACATTTTGGTATTATTCCACTCTAAATTTAGGTTTCACGAGAAAGTCATTATAATGCAAAATAAAAGGCACTACGGGAAATTGGTACATGTATCCTGCTGAAAATACATTCTCGGCAGAAGTCTAAAGTGAGAAATGTGAGAAAGTCCATACTCTCTGCACTTTTTATCACGTAAAATCTCATGGATAAACTACATGAAAGGCATCATGTACGAAAAGCATGATGAGCAGTACGAAAGAACAGTAAGCGTAAGGATAATAGACACACTTGTTCTGATGGAGCATCAGAGGAACAAAAGTAAGATATGGAATGTTTCTGTGTTAACTGGATCAAACTTCAGCTCTTGGCTTTTATGAGAATAATTAAAATGAAGATTTAATCAATAGAAAAGAGTAATGAGTGAACATTGCACTTATATTATTTTTGAGAGTTTCAAAAAGTGGACAGCAGATGGCTCTACTTTTGGTACTAGAAAAGCGAAGTGAGCAACTTTTTTATATGTAACTAAATTCTTGTTTTTATTATTTAGTTATCGGCACAGTATTTAATGTCGTTGAGCTTTGATTGGTAACTAAACTGTAACTGTTGATGTATTAGTAATTTAATGTTCAAAAGTATTAAGTGCATCAAATGGATGTACAGTCTTTGTATGTCACTATATTGTGGAGTGACCTGCTGTTCGAACTTAACATTACAGTACATGGCGTACCGATCAAACCATCAAAAACAGTAAAATACCTTGGAGTGATATTCGATACCAAACTCACATGGACACCTCAACTAAACCATATCGTAACTAAAGCAAAAAGCCGACTTAATTTACTGAAACGCCTAGTAGGAACAACATGGGGATTAAAGCCACATACGCTGATCAATACTTACAAAGTATTCATGAGACCAACGCTCAGCCACGGACATACTGCCTGGCTATCAGCTCCGATAAAATTCTACGAAAAAGTGGCCATAATGGAACAGCACGCACTAAGGCTCGCATATCGAATAAAACTACCAAGCCCCACAAGACTGCTCTATGAACGCATCGACTTCCCACACATAAGACAACATCTCGAGAAAATCCGTACGAAATATATATTGAAGCACATAACAGACAGCCACCCAATTATTCTCGACATCTTCCAACAGGACGCACAAAATGATTCATCAGCAGTCTACCACAATACAGCATTCGACCATCTAATCACGTTGTACTGTCTAACGCTGGCACCCAACCACCCAGACCAAGACATCTTCGCCATATATTAGACCACAAGAACTTTCACGGGACATTTACCCATCACAAGCACAATAACCCTGAAAAGTAAGTGACAACATAATACATTCATCGCACCCGTATCGCCACGAAACCTGACGATTAAATGCCATAATATTTAAACATACCTCCAAAATATATGGCGTCGGAGCATTGCACTGCACTTTCACCTAATATATAATACTGAAATATCAGAGAGAGAGGGAGAAAAAACCATCATAAAGCACCAAAAGCATGCAAGAATAAACTAAATACTACAAAACATCTCACAGAGAAAATGCATATAGAATAAAAATGTGAATACAGCTCATAGACCAATAAACATATACAATTACCTGAAAAGTTACACAAAACAAAAAACCGAAGAAAGGGTGTAGCCCTTTAAACGGTACGACAAAAAAAACCCTGCTGTTCATAACTTGACCTAGCCTAACTGTGGTTGGTCAGCGTTACTACCAAGGACCTCGTGTTGCATACGCACGAGCGAGAATAGTACGTGCACTGCCACATTGGGATAGACGGCATCTTTTCAGTGCCGGAGGGTACGAGTTAGTTTTGAGCAGCAGTCATTGCACTAAGACTGATCATTTTGTCATCATCATACACAGGACAATTCATTTGTGTACTACCCTCATTCTTCTAGGGCCTCTGGCCCTAATATTCATTCTCAACATGGACATCACAAGTTACCACAAACAGTACCAGGACCACCACCTTATTCCACGTTAGGATCTACAGTTAGGCCACGTCGCAGCTTAGAGAAAACAACCAGCTCTCGTTCACCGGCAAACAACGCATCTGGTCGCGTCACACCACAGTCGCCTCCACACAAGAAGTCGCACACCCTTAGTGATTCCAGGATCGGATATAGGAATGGACATTAACAATAGAGATCAGTTTCCGGAACTAACCAACACATTCATTCTCACCAACTATGATCCAAAATTTCAAAACACTAAGCAACTCTTTCAGCAATTCCTAAAGTACGTCAGCAGGGAGACAATCACGCATCTAATACCGACGAGAAATGGCATCATAATCAAAACTCCAGATTCAAATCTAGCCAACAAAATCCGTAATAGGCATACCTTTGAAATCTTTGGAAAATCAGCTAACATCACACGACTGGAAAACAGAAACATCAGACAAGCACCACCACCGCGCAAAGCACCAACATTGTCCGTAGTCATCCGCGGTGTTGAACCTACCATAACAGATTCAGAAGCAGAGTTCAAACAAGAAGGCTACACACTTACAAAATGAATTCGCATCAAAAACAAACAAGGCGGACCGACATATATGATTCGAGTTCTCACCGATCAACAGGACACAATTGACGACCTTCTTTCCCACGGAGCTTACATATACAGGAGACGCTACCATGTAGAACCATCGCACTCACCGCCACCTCTTCCCGTCCGATGCGAGAAATGTCAGTTGAACAATGTTCATCACACATCTAAATGCAATAATGAAACCAAATGCGGATTCTGTTCGGGACCTCACACCACGAAATCATGTACTAATCTTCAAAAACCACCGAAATGCACTACTTGTGGGGACGCACATAGGACATTCAGCTACAAGTGTAAAGCGCGGCCACCAGCAGAACCTTCAAAACCGGAACTTATAGTACCTATCAGAACACCAGTCACGCAAAACCATGACAACACTCCAGTCACCCCAGCTTTTCAACCTATTACTATAGATCAACTTCTTGCCTTCATAACGGTAACTTGCAAAACATTCAACCATTTCAACGGCAATATATTCTACAGCAAATTCAGTATGCAGCTAAAACTACCCTTAATGTAAACTTCACAGCAACCTACTCTGGACCTTATGCACACTTTCATGCAAGCGCACTTGAGACAGAAGTTTAACCACTCACAACTAAACATCACGATAGTACTTTCCATGAGCTTAATATTTTTATTCCTAAATATCCGTTCACTTCAAACCAATAAACACCTATAGGAGCAACTACTTCTAGAAGAAAACGTAAATAGTTTCATTCTAAATGAAACATATCTAAAACCTCAGCACACCTGCAAAATACCACGGTATCATATGCTCAGACAAAACAACCAAATACCAGCTAGGCGAGCAAATGGAGGAGTCGCATTAGGTCTATCACCTCATACTGCCTACAGACAACATACTACGAACATGCTAAATTTACCGGAACACTTAATCGCGACGCTATACTATAGATATCTGTGCATAACCATAGCCACGATCTACGTCCGTCCAGGCCACATCATTCCGAATAACTTCTTTATGTACATTGATAATAATTTTCGAAATTATATCATAATGGCAGATATCAACATTCATACTAGGTCAGATCGAGAAAAAGACTTTCACAATTTTATCGCACAACAAACATTAGGAACAATTCACAACATTCCAAAGCCAACTCGTCCGATCACCAATACTACCCCGGATATTGTTATAACCTCAACAAATTTAACAAATAGATGCACAGTACAGGTACTCGACCCACTCGGAAGTGACCACGTTCCGATAAAACTTATACTCCAGCAACATCAACCAACTTCAGTTCCAACAAACATACCACCTCGTACCGTTCTCCGATATGATAAAGCAGATTAGATAGGTTACCGATTACACATAAGAAGTCATATTACACATCTTACACCCCCTACAACAGAAGATGAACTACACTCGACTCTAAACACACTTACCACTTCTCTCCAACAAGCCTCAGACAAATTCATTCCCAGGTCTATTATCCATCCTTATAAACCCAGCCTACCACCTCAGTATCTTCCTTTAATACAACGATCACGATACTTTTAGAGATTACCAACGCACTCATAACCCAGAATCACTTAGGTTACACAGACAACTACAGAGAACAGTTCGTAATTATATAAAAGCTTATAAACTCAGACAATGGATCAAAACCTGCAATCAGCTAAACGACACCTCACACCCAAGTAAGTATTGGAAACGATTCAAAGCACTCACAGGAAAATGTAGCAAAACTCCATATCCGTTAATTCACAATAATCAAGCACTCCAAACAGACACAGAGAAAGCAGACGCCTTTGCAGATTATCTTCAGGAAATCTTTACTCCCAACATCCCCTTCAACCCCCTCCGACGGCATCCCGCAGATAGACTAAACACAGCCTCTCCACTACTTCAACCACATCCCAACCATCATTCCCAAGAGCACCCACTCACAGCACCAATCACTGCAGACGATATCACGAACATAATTCCACAAAAAACAACACAGCGCCCGGCATTGACCAAATCACATATCGACATATCAAAGAAGCACCGCTCAATTTCTTACAAATCCTCGCATCCCTCTTCACCTTTATCCTTCGTACCGGTATTATTCCCGCCTCTTGGAAAACGTCCAAAACTCTTATGTTTCCCAAACCGCATAAACCTCCAAGCGCCATTTCCTCTTATCGACCTATTCAACTCACTCCCGTTTTCAGTAAAACTCTAGGAAAAATCCTTGTTAACCGTATTCATAGTCATCTAGAACACCATAATCTTCTACCGATCCACCAAGCAGGATTCAGACCATCTTATAGCATCAATGACCAGCTCCTACGTCTTACTAACACAATCACCAACCATTACAACACCTCGTTCCCATCATGCCTTGTCCTCTTCGACCTCGAAAAAGTCTTTGATAAAGTTTGGCACCAGGCTCTACTCTACAAACTGCAATTTTTTCAACTTCCTATCACCATCCTAAGATTCATAATCAACTTCATCTCCAACCGCATTGCATATATCAACATCAACTCTAGCCTATCTCATCCAATATTCCTTCATTGCGGAGTTCCTCAAGGTTAGGCACTCTCCCCTTTACTCTATCTACTTTTTGTTGCTGATCTACCCCCACTGCCTCCTAACATACAAGTTTTCCAGTACGCGGATGACACTGCCTTTCTAGCTCTAAGCAATAACATACAGCATATCAACCGGACAATGAATGAAGCCATAGATAGTTTTCATCCTGATGCAATAAGTGGGGTCTTACCATGAATTCACACAAAACCCAGGCCATAGTTTTCCTACCTCCCAAACGTAGATCCCGCATCCGCCGTAATCCATCCCGACTCGATCTAACGGTCCAACAGCAACCTATCCGTCCCACGAAACATGTCACTTATTTAGGGATTAAGTTCGATCACCAACTCACCTGGCGTCCTCACCTACAGACAATCATCACGAAAGCCACCAACCGACTTAATTTACTAAAAAGACTAGCATGTACAACATTGGGCTTAAACTCTAAAACTATTATCAATACATACAAAGCATTTTTACGTCCAGTACTTACATATGGATTCACTTCATGGATTGCAGCATCACCTAATATTTATAAAAAGTTACAGATCCTCGAGCGTCACGCATTACGCATCGCTTACCGAGTGAAACTACCTAGCCCTACACAAGAACTTTACGACCGAATCTTATTTCCCCACTTACTGTTCCATCTTGAAACCTTACGCCAAAGATACATAGTAAAACGACTTGAACACCAACACCCACTTCTCCTAGACATAATACATTCACACACAAACACTGTTACACCCCCTCGACACATTGCTACACCACTGTCATTACTCTTTGCAATCTACCACTATAGAATACCACCGGACCATACAGAATCAGATCTCATCAGAGATCTCAGCGCACCTATCATTCACCATCACCACGCACCCTCATACGTAGCACTATAATCATCACTACTAACAGGGCTCACATGTTCACATCAGGTCTAGAGAAGCCCCTAGGCCAGAAGATAACAATGCATTCGAATATTAATCTGTCATACGTGTTGTGTTAAATGTGCACTTCATATCCATTACATCACATCTTCATTTAAACTTGATGTATTCAAATTAGAAATAGAATAACCTCTACCTAATGAGATGATTATGAGAAAAACTCAAATAATAACCCATGTGAATAAGATTAATAAAGAAAGAATAAAATAGTAAGATCCGAAACACCCCTCAGCCCAACAGCCATTACCTAGCTTCCAAACTCTCGCAAATTCCCTTCCCTAAATAGAGGGTATAACCCTCTGGTGGGTGCTAGCTGGGGCTAGCAAAAAAAAAACTGCTGTTAAGAGGAAAAATTACATAGAATCCTCTCTTTAATAAATCGTTTAATAAGACGTGGTGGAGCATTTGGTTCTGGTCGCCCAGGTTCTTCCTAAGCGCCGCAGTGATTTAAGCAGATAGCTATAATATTATTTGCTGTGTAGCTGGTTGGAGTATTTTACAGTTCTGTTTGGATAACTATACATGATAATCATCGTAGGGTCCTGTTACTATTACATTCCAGCCGTACAATTTTCCATTCTTTGCATGTAAACTGTACATGCATCAGGATATTTACATTGCTGCATTCTTTACTGATAAAATTACATGCCTGGCATGTATAACTTGTCATTCATTCTTCAATACATCAGTGGCGGTTTTTCAGGTGAAGTTAGTGAAGCTGTGCTTCACCTATTATTTCGTTCTTTCATTGACTAAATAAACTAAAATTGTTTCTGAAAGAAAATGAAGTAGCGTAACAAAATTCCAGCAGAAAAACCAAATAAACTGTTTCCAATTTTGTATGCAGCATAAGTAATTATTTTAGCGCTGGAAGTCACCGTATTCTTACGAAGTTGAAAACGTTACTTTTATATACCTTCGAAAAAAGGTATAAGTGCTTTCTATGGCGGGGATAATTTTACCACGGTGAAAATCTTTCCGTTGACGGGACGATGAACTTCTGGTTGCCATCACAACCTAGACGCTGCAAGCTATACTGGCCAGTGAGAGATAACGTTGAGGATAGCGGAAGAGAACCTGCAATCTGCTTTCAACGAAGTTACTTCTCTTCCGAGTTTCGGCTGTTCAGTGTGCAAGTAAAGTAAATTTGTCCCCACTGTATCAGCACCATGTGTACATGTACAATTGTTCGTCTTTTGTTCATGTATGTATAGTGAAAGGGAATGACGATTTTGACACGGCCCTTTTATAGACAAATATCCTTGAATAAGTATGGATGTCAGAGCTGTAATAGACCTAGTGCCGAGTGAATTAATCCAGGCGCACAATACTAGATATAACGAATTAATTTGAAGTGTTCTACTTCTTCTTAAAATCCAGTCTCAATATATGACTATGTTAATTGTTGATTTTTATAAAATACTAACCTTACTTAAAATGTACTCTGGGTAAAAGTAGAATATTTCAGTTTACGATAACTCGATATATTAAAGATTTCACTGATTTGTAAGGCGTGGGGGAATGGATTTTAAGAATTACGAAGATGGTCATGGTTGGAACTAAAGAGGTGTCCGTAAAACTTTATCCATATGTATAAATATTAATTGCATTTTTAGTCCGAATATATAGATTTAAAAGATGCCGTCAGCTACGATCATTTTTTCACCCTTATTTATACATGTGCAGTCCACGTCGCCTAGTAATCTTTCACCACAGGTAATTGATAAGGAACCAACACAAGTTCAATAAACCTTTGAACATCCATGCGTTCTGACAGATATTTTCATATTCCCTCCATTAATTCCTGGATATCATCCAGAATAGAGACCTTAGACGTTCTACTCATCTCATTTCCGTCTGAAGTTGAGCTCCCTGAGTGATTACACGCTTAAGACGTACATGCTGGACTGCTGGTTAATATTGAAATATATACATATTAGACTGTCTTTATAAGTTTGTAAGCGCATTTATAACTTCTCTTAATAAATATTATTTTGGAAGTTCCTGATTTCAGCAGCAAAGTAATTTTGTGTGATTTTGGCACATTAGTCCTAGTATCTGTATCTTAAGGGAAAATCCACTTAATTTAATTGAACAGGTCACGCTTTAATTGGCTTGAATGTTTATTAGCAAGAATAAATATGCTAGAGGCACGGGATTTTTTATTCGTTTAAAGAGTTCAAAACCATCACCTGAAAGTCAGTATCAGTCTCGTTAGGAGTGTATTTGAATTGAATTTTATTTATAGCCTTTAGTCATGTTTTGTTTACATTAGGCCAGGATGGGGAAAGTAGAAGAAAGGAAGGAACTGTCCCAGCATGAAGCCGGTTGAAGAGCGCGAAAACTGGAAAAACATCAGCCAAGATGGCCTATTGGTGGGTTCGAAATCAGGTGTTTCCCAATGGGATAGCAACTAAGGAATGCCAGCTCGGCTCTCGCTTTAGGTGTAATAAGATGTTCGCCAAGGGACGCCATTCTTCAGACGTATGACGAGCTTAGACCTTAGATGCCAGTAATTTAAATGTAAATTAAACTAAACTTCAAACATTACTCTAAAATTGTGCACTGCATCTGAAAAATCACTGTGTATGTACTGTTCGAATACTAAATTTTGAAGCAGAAAATAAGTTTAATTTAGGGAAGCCTGGAAACGGAAAATGTCACGAAGAATATTTTAAACAGGTCATCATCTAATTTCATTTGTATTTTTTCTCTCTATCCATTGCCTTCCTCTAATAGTAATATTAAACTTTGAGGACTCAGCATGTATAAAGGTCCTTCAATGCTGGTTGTGTCTTTATGCAAATAATTTTTGGGTTACTTGTCATTTACAAGACCTACCTAAGCCTAGAATATAAGCCTAGTTATTCTTTTCACTTTCATTTCCACGGGATATCATTTTCATCACTGATTTTGACTTTCTGGCATTTAGGCAACTTTCGTTCAGTAGCTACCATCCCAAGTTTGGAGGTAGCATCCCTGCATTTGCTTAGTGTAGCTTACGAAAAACATCAATCAGGATGGCGGTCGCTGGGAACAAACCCAAGACCTTTCGATTGCTAAATCGACGCTCTACCAACTGAGTTACGGCTGTTCGGTCCCCGTTACTAATGCACTGTACATACATTTGAATCCGTCTAATATCGGCATTGGAAATGCGCGTATCAAACCACAAATTATAATAATACAACGTTACGTCGATGAGTATAGTACTCTGAAAAGGAGGACAGAGTCTCAGTTTAAATCCCTACGCTGCGATAGTTCATGCAACTGGAGTTTTAGTTTATTCCGTTTTTCCTGCTTCACATTTAAAAGGTAGAATGTTCGATCTGAAAATTTTAAGTTAGGCAGTTATTTAGTACTCTCTTCTCAGTTAATGACCTTTATACAAATAAACAATAAATATACTGTATAACTACATTATGCCAGCCTAGTACTTTATTCTCTGTTCTACAAGTGGAAAATTCTTCTACAAAATTAGCTTTGCCACTGCCGAATGACTTCTTGTAAATGAAACATAGCAAAGTACTGCATTTTTCTTGGGCATATACTAACATTTCTTGGGCGTGTTTGTTGTTCCCACGCTCAGTCGTCGAGGAAATTGGTCATACCTTCAACTATATTTACATATTTATAGTGGGTCCAAACTTTTAGCAGTTAATTTCTCTACAAATATTAATCAATATTTAATATGATTATAAGCAGCATTACGGGTAAACCAGTCAGTCCAGTAAATTCGGGATGAATTGAGAATGGGTACATTAATGATTTGGATGCACTTCACTTATGATTTTGGCCACGAGTCGCCACTGCAATACATGCCTGGCATGTACTTCAATACATTCTCATTGAACTGTAAAACATACAGGAATTCTTGTAGAAACACGATTCGTTAGAATTCCTGTATAAATTACATTTAGGGTAAAAACATTCTGGGGAATGTATTCGATACAGGCCTTCAAACGAGTCTTGTTTCTACAAGAATTCTTGTATACAAGTACGTAATTGCGAATAAAATTTTTCTCCGTGTACTTCGCCGAATAGGCTTCTGTGGTACAAGGGGAGGTGGGTGCTGCACATTATCCATAAAAACGCTACGAAGATATGACACCCTGGTAGTACTAGTACTAGTAATAATACTGTAAGGAGTACTAATATTACTACTCATATCAGTAATAGTAATAATACTAGTAGTACTACTATTAATAATACTAGTACTACTAGTAGCACGAATAATAATATTACTATTACCGATATTAGGTATGTTACTAATACTAATAGTACTACTTTTAATGATATTGATATATTAGTGGTACTAATACTACTATATTACTAGTAATAATAGCCTACTAATACTATTAGTAGTACTAATACTACTACTTCTAATAGTAATACTAATAATAGTACTACTACTAATAGTAGTACAACTACTAAATACCAGTGTAATACCACCTTTGATAATGATAATTAAAAGTAGTTTGCAGCACTGATGTACAGAGGTGCTGGAACGAGCCTAGTTCATTTGTAATTTCGGATGAAAAACGTTAGGATAACTTTACACGCGTTAATATTTATCATTGCTGATAAGGAACTGACGGACAATACTTCTCCAAATTGAGAAAAGTATGATCAATTTAAGGGTTTAGAAAAGTCAATACGTCTAAGAACTGGTTAGATAAGCATGGGAATGGGGTGGCCCGTATATTTTTAGATCCCAGACGACTGCCCACTGTGCCCATGCATTATGACATCCCTGCTCCTGTGCATACAATTTACATAGGGTGCTAATTTTTTGACTGGCCCCTGAAGCAGTGGGGACATCCCCTTTATCCCTCCTTAATCCGGCTCTGATCCTTCCTACCAAAACCCACTCTTGGTGATCCCTGTGTAACGTTTTAAGAGTACCATCGATGATTCATTCCCTTCACATTTTAATATAAACAAATTATAAAAAGTTTTTATAAACATTTACATAGAAATGTTTATTTCAAAATTCCCATGGCTATCTTCTGGGCCCCCCTGATTAGGAATAAATAACACCCATTTAGATACGTTTTCCTAAACAGATTTTTAAAACCATTGCAAAACTGTTATTTTCAGCAGCTATTTTAACAGCTATATACATATAGCATACTTAACTGTTATCACAGTAACGGAAAATAACGTTTATGTAAACTGTTATTTTAAGCGGTTAGTTTCAACTGCTATTTTTAACCGTTATATATAAATAGCAGTTATTACTGCTATCACTCCTACCGTGATATACCGTGACGACGCTAAAAGACAAGATTACCCTTCATTCCTCCAAATTCCCCTTATCATCCATCCGGCCTGAACCAAAGATGTCTAAAGGTCTACTGCTGACCTACGGAAACAGGGATACGTGACTAGTCAATCCCACACGAGAATTAAAAGTAAACTTGTCTTTCGGTCATACTTAAGCGAATAAACCATGGCCTAGAGAAAATATGCAAATCTACTACGGAAATATTGTAGTGAACCAAAATGCCGGTGAAAGAAAATTAAATGAACAAACCTGTGGGTATACCCAATTCCTTTGATCCTCTTCCAAAACCTTTAACAACTTGACCAACTGCAAAGTATGGAAGTCCTTTTCGCAACATCCTGCACCCTTTCTTTCCAGAAATTCGTCGTTTCTCCACGTTCTTCTTCTTCTTCTTCTTCGCTTTGATGTTGACGCCAATGCTTTATAGCATCTTTTTTGTCAATTCATACAAGTAAACAAGTGTTTGTCGGTATTGTATGACTATAGTCACATGCAAATCGTATTAATTTTCTGACTGTCCGCTGGCGGGGTCGCCGGAATAAGCGCGAAACGGAATAAGCGCGAAAGGAAGTAGCGCGAAAGGAACAAGCGCGAAACGGAAGTAACGCGAACGGAACAAGCGCGAAAGGAAGTAGAGCGAACGGAATAAGCGCGAAACGGAATTAGAGCGACAGGAACAAGCG